>RXPK01001777.1:0-94004 GCA_004143645.1 Protaetia brevitarsis
GTTAAGTTGCTCCTGAAACGATTATTACGAGCTGGGTACATGGTTAAAAGCTGCAATTTTTTTCGCCGATAATTTTGAAGGAATAAAAAATGTAAATCTTGAAATCACTGCTGACTGCATTGCTCTAGGAAACTGTAAAAAGATAGTTAACAGAATTGTTACAAAACCTTTTGTATATTAAGTCAAATTATAGCTTTTGTTTCAAGTTCCATTCGTTAACTAGAAACGCAAGGGATGTCGCTCTCGGAATCAGTCGAAATAATAGACGAATTTGATATGCTATGTAAGAAGGTTAAGGGTACAATAGGTAATTCTATATACGATAAATTTAAAAAAGTGATAAATAAAAATGCGAGGTATTTGAAATTGAAGAAAGTTTAAGAAAATTTTGGAAGGTGAAACAGTAAACGATTTCGACTTTAATTTTAGTATAGAATGTATTGCAAAGTTAAAAAAATGTACCAATTACTTCTGTGGATGTTGAAAGAAGCTTTTCTATTTCGAAATATATGTATTCTGATAGAAGACAAAACTTTCTTTTACACAATTTTGAAAAACATTTAATTATAAATTGTTTTAGAAATATGTTGTGAAAAAATTTTGTGCAATAAAGTTAATATTTAAATTTCTGCTCTTATTTATTTTATGTAAAAATTTTGTATATTGTCGCAATTTTTTTGCATATATGCCCCAGGTTTATGCATATTTTCTCAAAAATCGTTGCATATATATATGCGCATATATTCCAGTTTTTCTTTGCATATAATCCGGTCTCTAATTATAACTTTGTTACAGAATCTACCATTATTTAACAGTCGGGCAATTTTTTTTATTTACTCCCTGTTTACCATCCACCACTGGTTTCTTTATTTAGCAGTGTGCAAACCTATTTTTGTTCTTTCCTATGAGAGCAGGTGTATTTCAAAATTTAATTTGTCCACGAACTATCCCAAGGCTGCACCAGAAAAAGATTAATCGACAATTTCTAGCTTTCTCAACGGCTGTTAACGGGCTTCTCTCGACCACGCTACAAGTAATACAAATTTCTACATTTCCTACAACTTCAGTTTTGTTCCTTCCAACTTCTCCGTAACATCCCATTGCTTTATTTGAGCCAGAAACTTGGTCGCGAGTTTCCGATACGATCGACCCATTTTAACCTAAAAAGAATCGTCAGTTTTAAAACTTTTCGCACACGCGAGTTCTTAAGAGTAATAAGGACGAGAAGTGAAAGAAAACGAAATGAGGGGGTAAGAACATTTAAGCTAACACCGTGTTGAAGGCAGGAAATAATGGCCCGACTCGGTGGAATAATGTTTACATAAAAAGCTGTGGAGTGGGGCCTTAATTTAATTCGAAGCTCGATGGTCGACCGCGGGCTAGCTTGCCGTTTGGCACACGTTCAACGTTGAAAGCTCAACAAGGCGTTAATCCTATTTATGGAGAGGAGAAAAGAAAATTTACAATCCACTACAGTATAGAGGGTGAAGCATTTCAAGAGCCATTTTGTTATTGTGCTATCATCGTCTTATTGGAAATTCTACCCAGAAAATAAAAAAAGAAATTATTGTCTTGGTTGAGAGTCTATTAAATTTTTAATGGACAAAAAAAATAGAATCAAGCAACCTACAAAACTTTTATCTCTTTTTAGAGTCAGTTATTTTCCTCCGACAAAAATATTTAACACATGTTACACAAAATTATTTCCTAACTGATTTCCATTTTCGTCCAAAGATTACTTTTATCACGATATGTTAAAATATTAATAAATACTAATCCTTGCCTTACTATTTAATGCAAACGCTTTCTGCTATCAGTGAGTAAACTTGAAATTAATCAATGATAGATTGAGAGAAGAGTGTTGGTACCCTACAATATTGTTATTTTATGTTTCAACATCTACAGATGTAATTGGTCTATTTTTTAACTTTGCAATACATTCTAAACTAAAATTAAAGTCGAAATCGTTTACTGTTTCACTCCCAAAATTTTCTTAACTTTCTTCAATTTCAAATACCCCGCATTTTTATTTATCACTTTTTTTTTAAATTTATCGTATATAGAATTACCTATTGCACCTTTAACCTTCTTACATAGCATATCAAATTCGTCTACTATTTCGACTGATTCCGAGAGCGACATCCCTTGCGTTTCTAGTTTACGAATGGAACTTGAAACAAAAGCTATAATTTGACTTAATATACAAAAGGTTTTGTAGCAATTCTGTTGCTGTTACTATCTTTTTACAGTTTTCTAGGGCAATGCAGACAGCACTGATTTCAAGAATTACATTTTTTGTTTCTTCAAAATTATCGGCGAAAAAAATTGCAGCCTCTAACCATGTACCACCAGCAGATATTATATGGCTTAATCCATAAAGAAATTTTGTTCGCTTTACTCGTATTGTATGCACGCACAGTATTTAAAAACGTAACACAATTACATGCTGTTTCGCTCAAAGATATTCAATGAATGAATAGTTTATTTGGGAATTATTAATAATAAAACGTATTTACCACATCCCTTCTGCTAGGCGAAAGCAAACACGTGCAGTTCTTGGAAAAAAGTATTAGAGAAACCAATGTAAAAGATGTATCGTTCTGAGAATTGTCGGTTGTCGATCTACATTAGGAATTATTAGGAATTTTTACTAATAGAAAAAATAAGAAAAAGCTTAAATATGCGATATATGCAACTTTTCTAAAAATATGCATAAAAATGCCTAAATATGCAATCACTAATTAGCGCTAATTAACTTCAATTAGTGTAATACGTCTACATATAGACTATAATTAACCGGTCTCTAGTTATAATTAAAAAAAATCGATACGCGTGGAAACAGAATCACCAGTACTTATTGAATTTTTATTCTAACCAAATGACAAGACTACATTGTTTCCAGAACCAGAAAGTATGAATTAAAAATTACATTAAATTTGAATAAAAACTTTTTTTATTGAGACATTTGCATATATTTAATATTAATTAATAATTTATATAAGTATCCCGCCTCTAATACACTGAGAAAAGAGATTGCATTAAATGAAAAGTTTTCTAACTTTTGATTTTTTATCATGTCCAACGAAAAGAAGAATACCTTTTCTCAGAAAAAGTGTTTATTTTAATTGAAACTAGTGTGCTGTTTTGCCGGAAGACTATTCTCTTCTTAAGTACATGCTTTTCGGCGAAAAGTAACCGTAATTAAATGCAATGCACCTTAGTTTTATATTAATATTTTATAATGTCTGTATTACTTCTGTTTAAATAAGACAACATACATTACGTATTATATTGTTATTATTATGTGCACATTTAACAACATATTTTAGTTTCTTTTAAGTACGTAATCATATTATTGAATTATAAACAATATTTTAAATAAAAAAGCTGGACGTTTTGGTTTATTTGCGTGGACACGCATGTATACATCGATTTAAATTTTTTGCCTTTTAACGGAAAATGCAAGCACCTGTATTCAAGCTGAGTGCTTTTTTACGCGGAAGTATTTTAGCTTTATTCATGTTCCCACGTGCATAAGTCTCAGATACACAAACAATAATGAACAAAAGTAAATATTTTTCGCGTGAGGTCAAAGAAATTTTAGAGATAATTGGAATCTTTTCAGTTAATGCTGATTTACTTATAAGCCAAGAAACTTTGCAGCAGTGTTTGAAGGTTTTAAAACTGTTATACACGGAAAAAACGATCAAACAATTTTTCATGCATTTGGCTACAGTTACTAAATTATTACTTGATTTAGGAATATTAAAAATGTTCCTGTAATCAATCAAACAAATAATTTGGTTAGCAGATATATTTGAGGCTAGCGCAGTATTTATTAATTTAACTAAATGTTTACATAGAAGTAAAAATAAATATCCCATTTTATTTTCGTATAGGAGTTTTCTCTCCCAAATAGTACAGCAGATGAGCAGTTTATACTTATGTGTAGTAGAGAAATTGTCGCATAGATGGCGCATCTTCTATTTCATTCCAGTGACAGATAATATTTCGCACAAAATAGGCTGGAAACTACGATGGTAACATACTATGTATGTTTACCAGATCAACATCTGATAGGAGTCATCGCCATTGAGTGGATGATTTCTTTTTAACGGCGCACTTATAAGTGCTGGTAGAATAGTCACTGCAAAGAACTCCCACAATACCACTAGGATTTTACAACATTCTAACGGCAAATCCCCTCCCTTAGTGTCATGGGTTTTTGGTGATAATTCATTTTGATTTCAATAGAGGAATGATCACGGCATTTTATCGTGTTTACGCTTAAGTCTAAAATGAATAAATGTTATTATAAGAAAAGGAAAAACCTCTTGAATCAAAATGCTTACGGTTTTCTGCCAATCTGCATAGTTTCAAGCTCAAAATAAAGAGGACTTGAATCAACTATCAATATCTTTCATTTAAAAGAATGAATTGTTTCAACGAAAAATATATTATTTCGGAAGAAATGCGTGAATTTAGAATTATATTCTTTTTCAAGAAAACACCAAATCATGTTGGCCATATAGAAAACGCAAAAACTTTTGGTTTAATGCAATTCCTTTTAAATGAAAAGGATATTTCTCTGTGTGTAACCACATCTAGATTTCCCGCCACAATATTTAGTAAATTCAACCTAAAAGCATTAAAATAACTATTAATGTAGTACAAAATGGTTTCAAAGTTGAAGCTAGACGAATTGCGGGAAATTTAAATTTAGCTATTAGAGATCGAATTGGGTCGAATTGAATGTTTTAAACTTCTAGTAGAAATTTGATTTTGAAACTTGCAGAGTAATCATCGCCGACTATGATCTATTTAAAGAAAATATTTTCAGCCTTATAGCACTTTTGGTATACATGGTGCCGATATCAACTTTCTTATTTTAAATAAAATAGTGCAATTTTTATGGGTCCAGTGTATTGTTTGCGTTATTTGTGATAATTTTGTATTAATATTTTTTATTCCTAAAGGTAATACTTTTTGAGATATTTGCAATTTTGTCAAAATTTTGACGTTTACAATCTTTCCAATAAAATTAAATATCTCATAGGTTATTAGACATCAAGCTATTCTACTGATGTGGATGCAAGTATAGGATCATAGGTATTGACTACAACAGCAATAGCTGTAATAGTGTCATATATAGGGTGATCAGAAACTCACGTCCAATACGGATATTTTGTGAGAATTTTTATATTCTATTCTTAAAACTGATTTCGAAATTATTGCATTCTCAGCTGGTTGCGGAGAAAACACATTCCTTCAACTATATCCCTCGTTGATATTGAACATAACCCTATAATTTTAAGAAGTACACAACTTTAGCATATAAGTATACCAATGTATTATGGATACACATTGGGATGCATGGACAAACTTAATATTAGTTTGCGCGCAGTAACGCAAGCACGACTGGAAGGAAATTTAATTAAGGACCGTGAGAAATTATGTACGCCGTCGTTAAATGAAACTAATTACCTGAGACGCTAGCTCAGAAACGATGAACAGCGACTGCCACCACCCCAAGGAATTCCATGAACCCGGGGAAGAAGGAAAACGTTACGTGCCATTAAATATGACGTCGGATCGATCGCAGAAAATATAATAACTCATACCAAACGCGCAATTAAAAAAAAAAATTGATGAGATCGGTCAGTGATTGAAAATTCGATTTTACGTAAGCCATCGTTACAGCGTCAACGAATACAAACAAGTAACTGTAGAAACAGCGAGCGCCATTGAAGAAGAACTTACACAATAAGAAATATTTGGAGTTACAAAAGAGTTAAAAAAGAATAAAATTGGAATTCCTGCAAAAGGAAATTAGAACAAGGAGGTCAGAAATTGCAATAAAAAATAAACCACTTGATACAAGTAGTGTGGAAAGAAGAAATAATGCTTATGGATTGGAGTAACCCACTTATTTGCCCAATTTACAAGAAAGGCGATAAGATACAATACGAAAATTATACACTGTAAAAAATTACAGTAATTTTGCCATGGTAAATCAGGAATATTACATGTAATAACGTTGTGAATTTACCACAATAAATCATGTAAATTTTGTTTTACATGTTTTTTCTAGGATATTTAACATGGAAAAAGGAATTCGGTAAAATTTATAGCTTTTTCATGTAAGTTTAAGATGTAACAAAAATTCAAAAGGAAAATACAGGAAAAAGCATGTACAATTTTGTATTTACTCTCAAAATTTACTTAAAAGTGTCAAATTATTTTTTTTTTGGGGTATTTAGTCCACTTTAAAAGTAATTTTACTAGTGAACTATTAATTTTGCTGTAAAAATATGAGGATCTTTTATATTTATTTGTTTTTACTTGAATTTTCGGGTAAAACTATAGATATCATGGAAAATACGAAATTCATACGCCGCAATGTGATTGGTTATTGTATTATTTATCTGTGCGCGTATGTAATTCTATTCGTTTGTCGAACTTATTATTGGCTCAATGATATCATGTACGTCACAAACAATCGTAGGTTTCGCGTAAGCGTGTTCATTCTTGATCCCTGGTTGAGCGATTCAGTATGACCTATTAGGTGCTATAAAAGAATTAGGTAAGTTGCTTGCTCTCTTTATAAAATACATATGAAAATTACTTCAGTGTTCGGTAAATATAGAGTTCATATAAATATTACATACGAATTTTACAGTACAATCTTTGAAAAACACATCAGCATGTGAAATTTACTACATGGTAGAAATGTTACCTTATGAAGCAAATTTACCTGTAACATTGTAGGCAACTTTGTTACCAACGATTTTACATGTAATTTTACTGCAGCTTTTTTTACAGTGTACTTATAAACCAATTTTCACAAGTCGAACTGGCACCAATCTAATTAAGCATCGAAGGATTTTTTTTTATAAAGCATCGTAACTTGTTGCAATTATCTTCCTCTAAAGACCCATAAAATGTACGAAAAAAACTTCATCATCTAAGACTTTATAACATAACTTCTTCTACCCAGAATCAATTATATAGTCGACTCCTTTATTTTGCTTTATGTGCATATCTGAAGTCGTAAAACCTAAAGGCTCGTAAAAGCCCTTAAATCACCGCCTCTGTCAAACCACCCCACATTCTACTGGCCCTCCGGGCACTCTAGCTCGCGTATACGATCATAAAAAACAAAGCTCATATCGAAGAGAGTTATAAAATATGACGAGTGAGGTAGGTATTGGTTAATTGCAGTCGTAAAGATGGGGGAGGTTGGAACAAGAAGAGGGTGTATGAAAACGTACAGTGTTGTGTTCGTGTAGGGAAAGAAAGAAAAACGATTTTTATTTTCGTTTGACGTACAGCGTAGACTAGGTAGTAAATTTGTTTTTTTTTGTCAACTAGATGGCAGTGTTCATTTGCCTTGCTTTGTTAGCATTAGCATTGTTTAAATACCTATATCTAGTTAGTCAACGTAATGGATTTTCGGAAAAATAAAGTATTGCTCAGGGAAGTGGTGCACTCTATCGGTGAATGTAAATTGATTTGAAAACGTGATAAATATAACAGGTATCTCGGTCAGAGTGAGAGACAGATTTCTGTGTTTTATCCATCTGCGGAAACGACGGAATCCGTATCGGTGATTTACTGGCATTGGCGAATTGTGTGGCCTGGGGAAAAGGGAGGGTGGATGCATGTGACGCTGTGATGACGCACCTCGCGATAATTCTCGTGTTTGTTTACATTAGAAGATTAGAATTCTGAAGTATTCTGTTATAAATATAAAGAAATTGAAAGTATATTGTAAGGCTCGTTCTTGTTGACAAAACATTAATTGCACAATTTTCTAAATTGAGGTTTTTTTTTCTTTTAATAATAAAATATTTAAACTTAAAACAAAAATCACTGAAAAGAGAAAAATTAAATCTAAAAGGACGAAAATTTGCTGAGAAAAAAAACATAAATCTACTTCTCAATTTTTATTTTCTTAGTTTTTAAATTAATAAGTTGTTTTGTTAACTTAATTTACTTATATTTATGATTATATAATAATCAGAAAATGTTTGTTTTATTAAGAAGAATAAGTATTTAGTTTGATAATATATAATCTGTAGTTCGATGGCCTTTTTATATTTAAAATTTTAATAAAACGCGGGCTTTTCGTTCGAACGTATATACGAAAACCTTCTTCTCCTCCTCTCTCCTACTGCTATCTTCGCTTCTCCCGTGTATAGCTGTATACTGTCGCTAACTTCAACTGGTGTAAAGGCGGGAAATTTATATAGCTTTTCTTATATTTACAAAACATTTTTTTCTTGGTTTACTTATGTTTACTATTACATAATAATAGAAATTCGTTTTTTATATAATGATAAAAATATGTAGTTTGAGGGTACAAATCCCCATTTATTTTTATATATATACACCACTTTACTTATTAAAAACACCATACATGATGACACATTCGCGCTCTTTCTCTTGAGCGGCCGAAAAGTTACGAGGTAACTTTTGGGGGGCAACATCCGTATATACAAGGTTACATCGTAACTTTTCAGCCAATCAAGAGAAAGAGCGCGAACGCGTCATCATGTATGCTGTTTTTAATAGCTTTGCTTGTTTGTGTGTTTGGAGCAGTATCTACTGACGTCATCAGAGTAACTTGAGAGCGTTTCAGAGTTGGATTTATAGATGGTACAAACAAACGCGCTCGATTGCAATATAACCTTAATTTTATTATTTACTATTGTAAAATTGTCACAGTTATTATGAATAGGAAAAGTAAAAGTAATTTTTCAAACTAATGAATCTAGACTACAATAAAAATGCATCATATACTAGTATTTATGTACCTACCAAGTGAAGTTTTTAAAATATAATGATCGTTCTTTACATCAATCACATTGGTATCATTATGTTATCCATATCGTGCATACTTGATGCAGGTATAAATCGGATTACATTTACGACAGTTTACAACACGGTGTTAGCGCGATTAGGTTATGTTGCACAAATTGCTCGTAATTGCTCGGACGTCGGATCGCGAGCAGAAAGACGAACCTCTTTGTGATCTGGATTTGCTTGCTCTAAACAAACAAACACGCACAAATCATGCTCTAAAATACCAACAAACGCGTAAAATTCCATGGATCTGCTTAGATCAGACAAACAAACAAACCTAATAAGTAACGTGGTGCATATATGTAAATATTAATGGCGATTTGTACTCCCAAACTACATGTTTATTTTTATAATGAAAAACGAATTTCTACTATTATGCAATAGTGAACATAAGTAAATCAAATAAAAAATATTATATAAATATAACACAAAACTTAGAACTACACACATATATATAGAGCATAACATTAAATTAGAAACTAAAAAAAGTAAAGTAAAATGGTAAAAAAATAACGATTATATATTATCAAACTAAATATTTATTCTTCCTAATAAAACAAACATTTCAATGTAAACACGAGAATTATCGCGTGGCGCGTCATCACAGCGTCATCGCCTATCCACCCTCTCCTTTCCCCGGGCCTCACCTACAATCTGCCTACAACTTACGAGGTAACTATTGCAATTAAATAATATTTTACCGACACGTAAGAGAGCCATCTTGTATGTAGTAGTCTAACTATAAAGTTTATATTTAAATCGAGACGGACATCAACGGCGTGCTGCCATCTACCGCTTTTGTCCAAAATGTTCAAAAATCCGTTAACTATTTTGTCCATAAGGTTGACTAACTAGTATGTATATAAACAATGGCATTAGGTAAGAGCACATTTTCTAATTCAATATTTGTAAAATGATGCATTTTTAATCAAACATTAATCTATCTAATAAAGATTAAATTGTGGCCTACGTAAAATGACAACAACAAAAATGGTTGTTGTTTTTCAACGAATTAATTTTTTTTATCTTCATACTGAATCTTTCAACAACAAAATTGAAGAAAAATAAGAGAAAACATTAAAAACTATAGCCATCGAAAGATATAAGTGAATTATTGTGTTAAAATATTTTATGTCCACAGTCATATGTAAACTAAAATGGTTCAAAAGAAATACTAAAGTATTTATTAGTTAAACTACATTAAATAAGCATGCGGTTACGCCATTTTCTCGTTACTATGCTTACTGAAGTTAGGCATACAAACGTTACAATGAACCACACAAAACAATAGTTGACAACCCACAAATGCTTAATACACTACACAAGGTGAAACAATTATTCCAGTAATGCTTTATTCAAATGACGCTTCGTTCAAATAATTCTTTATTCAAATGTCCGAACACTTCTTTCGACAATACCCTAATATTGAATAAAGAAAAAGAAGAAACAATAGAAGGAACAATATTATAATAACTCCCTTATTATAATATTGAAATTGCTAATAAATAATCTATACATTACCTGTTGCCCGTGGGTGTACTCTACAGACGCTACTAAGCACGTGGCCGCTGAACTCAGTCTTTCCAAGGTGTGAGTGGTGAAGTCATCGTTTTCTGGGACATCTTCACCGTCTAAGGTGTTCACTACGGTCAATGGTACTGCAATGCAAATGGGAAAGAGTTAAAGGTGACATAATCAAATATCATTGAGATTATATTTCTTTGTATCTATAGTACAAAATTGATTTTGGTTTTTCTATAACGTAAAATTATCGGTATTTGTACAGGGTGTTAAGGGTAATAAGATATAGGCGTACGTAATTTTAAAGATATCTTTGATTTTACAATAAATTGTTTGCTTGTTATTATATTTACTCGTTCAATATTACACAAGCAAACAAAATGCATTATCAATTTAAAGAAAAATATGTTTTTAAAATTTTAAATCTTTAAAATTTATTACCATCATGCAATTAATTTATTATAAATTTAAAACAACTAAATTGGTAATTCGAGAACTGTAAAACTGTTCATAATAATAATAATAATATTAGAGTTCTCAAGGTACATTACTAGGACCAACTTTGCTCTAATTGTGTATTAACAATCATCTTTATCTAACTAACTGTTGTTTGACCTTACAGAGTAGAAAAGAGAAAATATTTTACTTAGATGAAACCTGGTTAAATCAAGTAAATCGAAATGAGAAAATGATATGCATGTTAAAATTCCTGAGGAAGTTTTTATGCTGGCTTTAAAAGTGACACATAAGATAGTGATTGATATATGATATTAGTTAGTTAGGGTGTAATAAAATTTTCAATAAAACTTTCTTCCTTCTTAAGTTTTTAAATCCTCCTTAAATTCAAATAGTTTTTAAATCTCCCGCTAAATGTGTTTTTGTAATTTTAAAGTTGAGTTGTGTAAATAGGGATTTGTTATAGATTTGTATGTTCTAGCTTGTCCTAGGCTCATCGGAACAAAAAGTGCGGATGTTTGCTGTTCGTTATGTAATATTGCACTGAACAGCTTTCCTTGCTTCTACTCGAGAGTAGGAGTAAGGTGTTCCGAACAAAAATGGCGGCATCAGTCGGTATTATGCTCGACAATTTGTGTGTTCGTCGGTATTTGTCCTGAAAAAGCGCTTCTTTTAATTGCAATCACACTTGTTCTGTTCCCAGCAAATAGTGCGATACCTAACGTACAAATCTTCTGTTACGCGGTGGTTTGTTTTAAAATTTTACAATCGATACATATACAAGTGAAGAAGTGAATACACTAACGTCTATTGAGAGAGGTGAATAAGAAATCTAATTTTTTGGGAAGTTTTGAATAAGGTCCATTGATTTCTTGTAAACATGAATGTAAAACACTAATAAATACGTTTAAAAAGTGCTATTTCTAGGTTATGTGAAGTGTGGTTTTGACAGTTTTGACGCATGATATCTAGTAGTGCTGTGGAGATAAAATCTGCTAGAAATAATTAACAATATAGATGAAACAGGTACAAGACATAAACTAGATTTATTTGTATGTAAGTTCTTTTATCTAGATCATACGTGTTTGTGATCGCAAATGTAAATCGTCCTTAATAATTTGATTTTCACGTTATATATAAGATTCAAAATACATTTTATTTTAAGGAGCTATATATTATTATTGTGTGCACCCAGAAAAGATTACTCCATTATTTTGACGTGACAAATCGCTAATACGTATATATATAGAACACCTGCTGAATATTCAAGAAATCTCCTTTTCAGGCTTTATATTACCGCTGTGTCGAGGAAGTGTGCTAGTACCTCTGCAGTACTTAACCCTTTATTAAACCTCTCTTTACACAAATCCCCAGAGGTTGCATCAGCTTTTATCTCGCGCTTATATACGTATATAAGGTAACACTGCGGAGGAGATAAGAGAAGGGGAACTGGGTAGGAAGGAGATACATTGCAACGAATAACTCGAAGAATATTGCACATCACCTGCTGGAGTTCTAGGAGATATTTGATGCTTCGAGCGGGCAGAATCTTGCCGTTCGTGTTAATTTGAAGGAAGTGGGAATTTAGATGTTGCAAGACTATGTGTAGGAATGTGTTATTAAAGTCAAGTCAAGCTTGTAACGATATTTCCGCATTGCTGTGCCGAGAGAAGAATCTTAAATAGTTTTTAACCAACTAAGATGTGATCGAGTAAACGATTTTGGTTAAGTTTGTTACTTGTTAAATATTTTGACGATCTTATCGGCTCTCATAAATAGGTTTCCCCACAAAAAGCTAAGAGATAATTTACTTGTATCAGACAAGTGTACGTTATAAAATAACATACATGTTATTTACAGTACGTTATGTGGAGTAAAATAACGCCATACGATCCATTGCAGTTATACGAATAACAGCAACGTTATGAACAAAAGTGAGGTTAAATTTTAGTGAATTGTCAGTGGAAACGAGTTGATTTTTGGAAATGAGTAATGATTTCAAGAATTTGTTAGCTGTTGGTTGATTAGAGCAACTTTTAACTGTTAATGATAACATTAACTGTGAAATAGGCAATCAAAAGGTACATTACATGAAAAGATTATTTGTGTTTTTCAGGAATAATTCTGTAATTGAAATAGATCTGGACCTGAATTGCAAAATCATTTGAACTACTTCTTGACATTTTCATAAAATTATTTTTGCAATTAGTGCCGTAACCATACCATTTATTCCACTAGTGCCGTAATAGAGTCTATTACAGCACTAGTTGCGTAATAGAAATGGAACATTTAAGCAGGTTTATTTTAAGTTGGTCACATTGCAACAGAAATGGAGATGACATTTTGTAAGCAAGTTTGAGGTTATTATATTAAAATTCATTGTAAGATTTGATATTTTTAATTAATCTTTGAAATAGTACAACTATTATAAACATTTATATTAACGTTTGAATTATCTTTCGAAGTGATAGGGATACCGTGTGCAGTAGAAACATTCTGTTGAAAATTATCGTTCTCTGCGATAGTGATATTGCTTCTGTTGGAGTACTCAAACTGTGAACCATTCCCAGAAGTTCCAGGTAGATTCACATTATTTTCCTGTGCAAACATATTTCCAACATCAATTTTATTTTTCATAGAAGAGGCAACGTAACCTTCAGCAACAGCCGTGCTTTTCCAGCCACCTAACCGTTTTATAGTTAAAATATCACCTCCAGTATTTGCTATATGTGTCGCACTGAATCTTCTAAAACAATGTCCTGTATAAGATGAGGATCTGGTAAATGAAGAAACTGGCAATTGTTTAGGAACATTTCCCATGGTGTTAATACCGATAGGGCTATTAATTAAGCAGCCATGACGATAAGTTAGAAAGAAACGTTTGTGAGTAACTGTTTTAGGCCGCAGATTATTATATTCTTTTATAAGTTCGATGCAGTTACATCAGTCACTGCGAACATTCTGGGTACATTGTTTTTTGTTTAGGTATGTTGACTATAATGGAATCGGAATTGTATTGAAGATCTTCCACACATATATTAATTAATTCTTCTCGCCTACAGGCTCCATTATATCCTATTATCAAAATAACCTAGAATATAAAGAATTTACAAAAGTAACGAAATAAATCAACACTAACCTTTATAGCTAAGTATATTTTATCATCGGCTTGTTTCAAAAATCTATGAATATCTTCTTCTTCTAAAATTTTAGATTTTTTTGTTTGATAACCTTTAGATAGCCGTTTTAATATGCTTGAAGTTTCATATATTTTGATATATCCACATTTCTATGTACATTTAAACACGATTCTTAACATCGAATAAATCGACCATAATGATGACGATTTTATATCTTTACGTAGCATTTCAAAATAAGCAAGTAAGACGTTCTCAGAAATATGAAGAATTCCTTTTCTTTGCACCATTTTTCAAAATTTTTGTATCGCTTTTGATACATAGTGTACGATTTCTCCGGAAGTAAATTATCGTGGAGTGCATGAAAAAGTTGTAGAACTCATATTAAATATTATAATACAGTTACTTTAGTAATATAATATATAACAAATTTTAAAAATGTGTCAATTTTAAATTAACTTGTCAATTTAAATCTTGTGCCAAACCAAGGTGACAACTGGTGACAACCGCCACAAAATTTCCCTAGATTATCAAATTTTTCTCGTTTTGCTTTTACAAAAAGAGAAATTTTAAAACTAATTGCAAAAAATAGCATAAAAGACACGTTTCATTTGACATTAAAGCACTCATTCAGTTAACTAACTTAAACTCTGAATTCGTACTTTGAAACGTCAAAATGAAACTTGTCTTTTAATATACTATTATAGGTAGATTGCTAGAATACGGTGCTCACATAACAAATACAACCATTCATACAGCAATAAAGACAAACACTAATAGCACCTAAAAGTAGAATATCTGTTCAAACATGGAAATACTACATTTTTAAAGTATATTAATTAAGGATTTATGTAACTATTTTTACGCACAGTGATTACCAAAAGTGTGTGGGATAAAGTTTTTAGGTGGTGGTAGAACCATCTGTTGTAAGCCGAATAATTCCGGAGGTAAATAATATGATCTAATAAATATAAGGAACTTGCAAGTCAAATTACTAAAAAAATCAAGAAGAAAGCATTAGTAAACAAAGATATGGAACTTCACGTAAAGGTAATCGCAACATCTGTCATAAATGTTTATGTTATTTATATTATTCTACAATATTTTAATAAACACAAACAAAAAACACACAAAGAGTTTTTTATTATTTAATTTTGACTATGTAGGAATACTAGCATTTAAAAAGGGAGGTGACGTATATGATAGCCTTGTATATATGTACCTCAAGATGTAAGGTTTTTAATACTTTCACTGAAATACAAATTTGCTCAATGTTTCCTCTGTTCCTTGGTAGCACTTTTCTGCTGTTCCAATCCAAGCCTCTCTCCTCCAAGCACTAACCCATCACGTTGTTCCACTTTAACTTTAACATGATCTCCCTCTTATTCTCTTCCTCTGTGGCTATGTTTGCCTCTGCTCCTCCAGTCGAATTAAGTGTGCAAATCACGTTAGTTGTTTCTCTATACTGCTTTGGATCGGTTTTAAATCTGTTCTTACTACCTCGTTTCGAACTCTGTCTCTCTTTGTGTTGCCTCGGAAGATGATAATAAGGAAAAACACTTCACTTATTAATTTTAACCTGGTTTTACTTCACAGCACCGACCATACATTCAACATAACCTAACCCACATCTTCTATGTGACTGTTCGCGTTAAAAATAACGTTAATTTATCATACTGAATTGGCAGGAGTTAGAACTTTCTCTTGTAATTAATTTATTAATAATATCCTTGACAGCGTTTCATTACAACAAATATTTCGGGTTTCTTTAGTTTTGACATTTTTATATTTTATTTATTCCTTGGGTAACTGAAGTTTGACTCTGTAGATGGCGCTCATATTTATATTCTTCTTTTAATATTTTAATCTTTATGTTCGCTTCTCAAGTGAATTTGTATAAATAGTTTCTTCAAAATGTCATTGTCAACGACACAACACCACCACCACACCAACCGCTACGCTTGCGTCGCAATTATTCTTTCTAATTGACAGAATCACGCATAAAGCTGTCTCCGTTGTTAGACGTTTTCCCATCTCTATACTTTTTTCCTTTAATAATGTTTTAATTTTAACACGTGGGATAACGTATAGTGATACAACATACGGAAATTGATTGCAACCGTTATGACGACGCTTGCATGTTATACGTTATGTTATTTTTAACGTTTTATGTTATTTATAATGTAAATGATACAGCATAAGGAGGATTATATAGTCAAAGAAATGTTCCACTAGCGTACTATAGATGGCACCGCAGTATTATCTTATGGAAATATTACCACTACAAACGTACAACAATACAAAATGCTGGTGGTGGTGATGAGATGATCGCGAGGCGCGTCATCACAGCGTCATCGTGTATCCACCTCTCCTTTTTTCTAAATTTTACCTAAATTAGGGTAGTATTAGTGTAGTTATTCAGTTCAGTGTTCCTACTGATGATGACAGCTTTGTTATTGAAGCGTACGTCCAGTTTAGTACAGTTTGTGGTGAAGCGTCTAGAAGAAGTTTGCAGTATTACCAATGCCACAGCACAGTATATTACAGTAAGGACATGTTCGCAAAAATCCATTGTTCTTGAGTGGTCCGTTTTGAATGACCTTCAAGCCAAGCTGCCATTTTGTAAAGCTGTTGCCGGGAATTTTCAAACGTGTAGAATAATTTATATTTTAAAGTAGAAAAATAGTTTAAAAAAATACACAAATTTATGGGTTTTATATTTTGATTTTGTTGCAAATATTTATGAACAGTTTATAGTAATAAAAAACACGATTCCAGTAAAATAATGTTTGATTAAGTGATACATATATTTGCAAGTGCTTTACGATAATTATGTTCATATTCTTTCCTTTTTGTGAAATAAATCTTTATTTATATTTTTATAGTGTAAAAGATTCTTCCAGGAATAAATATGTTGTGGTTCTTTCTCAAATAAATTAATAAAAATGCAACAGCATTGGTGGAAGGGACTTTCAAATTTCTGACACGAATACACAATAACTTTTAATTAGGGTTCAAGAGTTATGACTATATCGTTCTGTGCGATACAAAGATTGTTCCTTTCTATTCGACTACTTCATTTCTAACATCCAACCCTGCACTGGTTTGTCAACAATAATGTCCGGGGGTGCACAAGTGGATAGAGTTCAGACGTAGACTATACAATATCGAATTGTCTATAATATGAATAAATGCGATTAAAATTTATACCAGTATAATGCAGTTCAAACCAAAATCACATTATTTTAAAAAGTGAACATAAAATGAATTAGGTTAGTTACTGCGATAAATAGCAATCTAGCTTAAAATGTGTATCTAACAAATAAATTGATTTAATGTGACCTAGGAATCTCTGCACAACGATAATAGTTCTTCTTATTCATGTACTTTCTTAATTCTTGTCATGTCATATATATTAGATTCATTCGGAAATCCCAAGAAACTGCGACCATCGTTAGCATCAAAATTTATCTTGCGAGAGTGACTGGCACTACAACATGATACCCATTGGTGTCTTCTTTCACGATAATTTGAGTTATTTCACTTAAACCTAACAATATAATATATAAGAAAGTATGTAAATGTTATGGCCACTGGCCACCGATCTTACCTTTTACACAAGAATATCATAGTTCATTAAATGTTTTTAAAACTGCAGGGGTAATTCAAAACTAATAAAATACGTGAAATAAATAAATAAAACAAGTAAATCATATAGATTAAACGGAGGAGTAAACTAATTTGTGTAGATACGAATGTTAAGTACAGTAGGTATGATATAACTGTATTAAAAGGCTTGCCCTAAGAAATATACATCAGTCGCACAGTTGACTCGAGCGAGCACGCATTTGTTTGATTTTTCAACCCACCCATCGCATCTAAACGCAAGTAACACATTAGTTTTCGTTCGGCAAGCGACAGTTTGCTTAAATAAGTTCAATAAACCCGAGGATTATAACAACGAACGTAAACAATAACAAACTGCCATTTTGGGAAGCTGTTGTTTGTGTGAAGTTAGGTTTAGACTCTGGTATAGTGATACAACATATGAAAATTCATTGCAACCGTTATGATGACGCTTGCATGTTATACTTTATGTTATTTTTACAAGAATGCCTCCTTTCCTATTCTATTTATACTTTAATAACGTTCATTGCAATGCGCCATTTAAACAATATGACGTGTCATTAAATGTGATTCGTTACCGTATACGACGATAACTTTTCGTATAACACTTCGGAAATTACTTTTCACGTTAATCCGCTAACGATAATTCCCTCCGAATACCGTTTATCGGTCGCCACGGATTTCAGCGGTCACCCGGAGATCATCCGGTCAGTTACCGGAAACAATTGAGGCTGAGGTTGACGCGCAACGTAATTGCGTCATAATTGCATGGGGCGACTCGATGTTCCGGCCGTAGATTGAACTGGAAGGAAGTAAATCTACAATCTGTGGAAGCCACAGTCGGTGATATTGTTTTGGGCAGCTACTGATTGGATTTGGGTGATTGATTTTGTGAAATCAGAATGTCTGAATCTATCCTGAAGATTAATAGTGTCTGACTGGTAATCTTCTGGTTGAAATGTTAAGATGTGTTGAATGTGATGAAAGTGTAGCTATGAAATGCCTTCTTTTAAAGATTTTTTTTTGATGTAAATCACTTAGATTATCGTAGATTGTTTTCTGTAAATTGTTTACAAAAACGATCTAATCAGATTTTTTTGCATTCAGAGTTCACTAACTAATGCAGTGGACAATTCTAATCCCAAATCTCTCTTAATTTATAGTCTAAACACGAAACTTCGTCAACAGTATTGTCAGTGCTCTAACTAGGCACGGTGTTGAACCGACTCTTGTACACTGAGAAAAAAATTTACCAACCGTAAGTGAAAATTTAGTATTGGCAACTAAAAAATTCATTTGTATACAGTGTGTTAAAAAAAGGTTGTCGGATATTTTACCCAATTATAGTACTGGTGGTAATAAACAAAAAAGTCTTAGTCAACATGGGTCCGCAATTCAACTGTTTTTGACTAATAGTCGATTACATATTTTAAAATAAAAAAAAAAAAAACATTTTTCGGTTTTGAGAATAGTTCCCTTTGTCAAACAACTGATTGTGACTTAAAATTAGTTCTGTCAGACATCTGTCATCAGATTATTTATCATTTGCGTCAATTTTTTTTTGTTCTCAAATTATGCATAAGTAGCTACACAAATGCAGAAATGGTCGATATGCATTTTATGTACGGTCGTGCGAATGGTAATGCCACTGAAGCACGGCGTATGTATGCCGAAGAATTTCCAAATCGGTTGTTACCGAGTGATAAGATTTTCTCAAGACTTCATATCCGGCTGTCCGAAACTGGTTCATTTAAAATTAATGGTGGTTCTGGTAGACCTAGATCAGTTTCTTCTCCCGCAGTAGAATTAGATATTTTGAGACGGGTAGAAGACAACCCAAATATTAGCACCCGAAGACTTGCCGCAGAACTGAACGTCAGTCATCCTCTCATTTGGAGAATTCTGCGGGAACAGCAGCTCTATCCCTACCACATTCAACGCGTGCAAGTTCTTGCTCCTCTCGATTATGATGCACGTAGGGTTTTTTGTCATTGGGTTTTACGAAAGCTGGCAGAAACTCCTAATTTTGCGACTCAGATTTTATTTAGTGACGAGGCTGGGTTTACAAGAGACGGAATATTCAATTTTCATAACAATCACGTCTGGGCAGATGAAAATCCCCATGCTGTTGTTGAACTGCATCACCAAAACCGTTTTTCGCTAAATGTTTGGCTTGCTATTTTTGGATACTGTTTAATTGGTCCAGTATTTCTCCCTAATCGTTTAACGGGACAAGTATATTTGGGTTTTTTAAGAAATGAATTACCCGTTTTGTTGGAAGACGTGTCACTTTTTAACAGATTAAATATGTGGTTTATGCACGATGGAGCTCCTGCGCATTTTTCCATCGTAGTTAGAAATTTCTTAAATCAAGATTACAACGAGAGATGGATAGGACGGGGTGGACCAACTGCATGGCCTCCTAGGTCCCCTGACCTGACAACTCTAGACTTCTATGTTTGTGGGCATCTAAAACAATTAGTGTACGCACGATCTGGAGACAATTTGGAAGAACTCAGGCAACGAATCGTAAATTGTTGCGAGGAAATTCGGAGGACTCCAGGAATTTTCGAAAGATTGCGTCGATCTTTCATAAGAAGGTGTGAAGCGTGCTTAGAAATGAACGGTGGACATGTACACGACATGACAATTTCTTTAGTTTTACTTTAAATAAACATTTGTTTAATTTACATTGCGATCAGAATTTCTTTGAAAAATTTTATCCTACTAAAACAATATGCAATCGACTATATGTCAAAAACAGTTGAATTGCGGACCCATGTTGACTAAGACTTTTTTGTTTATTTCCACCAGTACTACAATTGGGTAAAATATCCGACAACCTTTTTTTAACACACTGTATGTGACAAATGACCAAACTGTTTGCAACAAGTAAAAAACTTCGACGAATTAGATAAATAAATGGTAGCTAGCAGCACCTTTCTAAGACAAATAAATACGTATGAATGTTTAATGTAGTTATACGAATCAGGAACAAGCAATGCTGTCGGTTCCAATCGATTGTACCCGAATATCAACGATACAAAATTTTAGTAGTTGCCCTAACTCACTCACCATTATTCTTCAATTAGTTTTCATTTATGTCTATTAATGTTATTATTTACACTAATTAATAGATTGCCAAATAACTGCGTTTATTAGTTGTGGATATATTTTGTGATTTGAATATGAAATATTTAATGCCTGCTAATATATTTTAGTACTTGAGACTATATCACAGTGTTAGAAAACTTACTTTACTCACTTTAAATGCATGGCGGATTAATAACGAATAACTATTTAATCGTATTTATTAAACACTATAGTTGCCATTAATACAAAATGCTAAATATATTGTTCATTTGGACCATTTTTCTCAGTGTAGGATGGTTGCACTATCTGTTGGAGCAAAAGGTAATAGAAGTAAATGTGGAAGATGCCAGTGTAAGAGAGTGCCTAGATCGAAGCTGTTTGCAAGAAGATTTACGAATTTTATAAATATCTTTGTAAAACAGTTCTATCTACTGATGAATAGTTTTATTATACAATTTATTGAGTTCGAACAATGGTTCTTATTCTTACTAGACATCCAGGTTTTTTTACCACTCGTTGATGTAGAAAGAAATGCTGGTGGCATTTGGATTCCATATCCAAAATGTTACTTTTTCCGTTAAATTTGATCGGTCTGCTTCTATCTATAGTGTAGTGTGTATACATATGGTCAAAGAAATGTTCCACTGGCGCACTATATAGGGTGATTCTCAATATATGCGACAAACTTTAAGAGCTGATTCCTGAGGTTATTTTGATCGTAAAAGTTCATATGAGTATATGTCCAAAACGGTTTGGTTTTTGAAGTTATTGAATGTTTAATAATAAATTATGAACTATGACTAACACGATATAAATATCACAGTTGGTTCTTCAAAAACTATTGTGTTGAGAGGGAATTGTTTATTTGTTATTTCAATATTTGTCAATAGTTGTCAGAGTATTCATTCAGTTTATTGCCAGTTTCTGTTTTCTAAAATGAATTACACGAATGCTGAGATGTGTGATATGCATTTCGTTTACGATCTTGCCAATGGAAATTCGCGTGCAGCTAGACGTCTTTATGAAGAACGATACCCGAACCGTATCATCCCGCATCATTCAATATTTGCCCGTCTTCACCAACGTCTTAGTGAAACGGGAAATTTAAAAAAATCGGACGACTGATAACGGGCACCCATCTACAGTGATAACTCCACAAGTTGAAGAAATGGTACTAAATGAAATTGAGGAACATCCTACTACAAGCATCAGAAAAATTGCGTTTGCTTTAAACATTAGTCAGGCCACAGTTTGGAGAATATTGAAAGATAAATTGTTGTATCCATATCACATTCAACGGGTGCAGGCATTTTTGCTGGCAGATTTTCCGCAAAGAGTGGCTTTTTTTTCTATGGATGCAACACAAAATCCTGACTATTTGGTTCAAATATTCTTCACCGACGAGGCTACTTTCTCTAGAAACGCGATTATTAATTTTCATAATAACCACATATGGGCCGAAGAAAATCGGCACGAACTAGTGAATGCCCGTCATCAACATCAATTCTCTGTCAATGTGTGGGCCGGAATTGTTGGAGATCACTTGATAGATACACATTTTTTACCGATACGGTTAAATGGCGAGGTATACCGCAATTTTCTTGAAGAGAAGCTACCACTACTGTTGGAAGAAGTTCCGTTGCAATTAAGATTACGAATGTATTTTATGCATGACGGTGCTCCAGCGCATTTTAGTTTAGTTGCTCGCGAGTTTTTGGACAATACGTATCCAGATCGGTGGATAGGACGGGGAGGTCCACAACTGTGGCCTTCTCGGTCTCCAGACTTAAATTCTTTTTTTTTCTCTGGGACACCTTAAATCATTAGTTTTATACGACTCCCATTGAAAATGTCGATGAACTGAGAAATCGTATTATCGCAGCTTTTCAGCTTTTAGAACGGACTCGCCAGTCAATACGACGGAGGATAGAAGCTTGTATTGCAGTTTGGGGCGGTCATTTTCAACAGTTAGTATAAGTTAATTTTGTTTTACTAATTATTTTGTTAATTTACAATAAAAACATGAATTATGTTAACTTACTATTAAACATTGTACAACTTTAGAACTAAGCGATTTTTGGACATATGTTCTTATGAACTTTTAGGATCAAAATAACCCCAGGAATCAGCGCTTAAAGTTTGTCGCATATATTGAGAATCACCATCTAGATGGCACCACAAGTATTCTCTTATGCAAATTTATTACCACTACATATGCAAAACAATAAAAAAATGCTGGTGATGTCATCTATAGTGCACCAGTGGAACATTTCTTTGACTATATGTATACTGGTATACATATGGTCAAAGAACTGTTCCACTGGCGAAATATAGATGGCACCACTAGCATTTTATACTCGCGACTTTGTCGTATTGGGGTATTTAGATCGTCTTGATGACTTTGGGAGACGCGTGGCGCAGAAGGGATTAATTTTTTAAAGTTAATATTTATTGAATTTTCCAAATTCTTCTGATTAGAAGCATGCCAGTTAACGAAAACATCTTCAGAGTAAAGAACCGCAACATATGTGTCAGCTCATTAATATTAAAAATAACGTCGGTCCCAGCACCGATTCCTGCGGCACACCATACGAGACTCTACTAACTTTTGAATTAACGAAGTCGTTCCCGACTTCACAACCTCGCATATTGACGGCGATCAGCTAAGTATGAGCGTAGCCAAAGCTAAATCGTTTTTAGCTATTGTGTAAGATGAAATCTGAAAATGAAGCTTTGTCGTTCTGTATAATATAAAAAGCGTTTATTTTACGAAAACAAGATAATTGTCCAATGTGTACACCATTTTCCCCAACTTATTAACACACATTTATTTCGTCAAAGACACTTTAGAACTAGCGTTGATACCTGCAAGTTTAATTATATATACGTAAGATGAAATGTTGACAGTATGCGATTTTCGCTCAAGACAAACCGGTCCAATCGAATATTCCGTCGTCGACGAAGCCGCGCTTGTTGAAGAGATCCTTGAACAAGTTCCTCAAGTACTGGTAATCGGGAGTTTCAAAAAATTCCAATTTCCTAGCGTATCTCAAGTAGATGGCCATCTCTTCGGGGTGACCGTCGCATAAGGTTTCTATAGGGGTGGCCCTTTTGGTGTCGCCGATCCGTTGGTATCGTTCCTTCAAGGTATCGGCCTTCAATCCTTGCCACGGCAAAGAACCGCGCAAGAAATAAATGAACATATGCCCTATAGCTTCCAAATCGTCCCTTCTCGACTGTTCGCGTCCGAGATGGGTGTTGATACTCATATATCTAGCTGTACCAGTTAAGGATTTATGTTCCCTGTACGGTATATGTTTATTCGTGTCTTCGTCGATATATTCTTTAGCCAATCCGAAATCTATTATGTGTATAATCTTTTCCTTGTTGGTTTTTGAACGCCCGATTAGGAAATTCTCAGGTTTTATATCCCTGTAGATCAATCTTTTGGTGTGTACAAATTCGATCCGCTCCAGAACCTGATCGGCGATCATCAATACGGTCTTTAATCGGAAATGGCGATTGCACAAGTTGAAGAGATCCTCCAGGGACGGTCCTAACAACTCCATGACCAAAGCGTTGTATCTGCCACCGCAGATGCCTATGTGATACACCTTCGGTATACCTATTCCATATAAGAGAGAATATTGAGGTTGAGACGACTTACAAGGGAAGCTCGCGAACTGTAAATCGCAGATTTTGATTAAACTTTGTCAGTTTGTAGACTCCATGGGGTGTTACTCAAGTACGCTTTCCGTTGCTGCGGAACTTCAACTTTAGGGGGTGCAATTCACCCTTGCAATTTAGCCTAAATTTGGTTTTTTTTCTGAATAACTATTAAACGGTAAGAGATAGGAAAAAAGTTTCAATGGCGGACTTGTACCGTTTATTCAGCCCTTTCGATTGGTGTAGATATTTATATACAGGGTGTTCCAATAAACGTGGAATGACGTATGTTGTGCTTATTTTATCGAATTTCAGAAATCGGTTATAATGGCCATTTTTGTGATCAAATAGTCTATAGAAAGGTAAGTTAAAATGTTATACAGGGTGTCCACAAAAATATAATGTTACCTAAATTTCCGGCACCGAAAGTGACGGTCGATTACCGTGAAAATTGAAACTCAAAATAAAAAGACAAAAGGTAATGCACCTCCGTTTTACAAACCTTGCAAACATAGCTCTTTGTTCTCAAACAGCTAGTACGGCCTTGGAAATCCTCTCCGATCCGAACAGATCGTAGCCTCTGGGCTGACTTAGTAATGCCCGAAGCAGATGGTCCACTGACTTTCTAACGGAGGTAGATAGGATTCTCCGAAGGGACTTAAAAAGGTCGCAGAAGTTCTCAGCCGCACGGGGTGTTCCAAATCTCACACAAAACGAAGATACCAAAATTCAAAGAAATAAGAGGTATTGAAAAAAACCTCTAAAAACACAGAAACCTCAAAGTTAGTGATTTAAAAGAAATAACAAGATCTGCTGACCGTTAAAATAACGAGGTTTTACAACGAAGAGAAGAAATAAACAGAATGGCGTTGCAGAAGCGTGGTTCTCAAACTATATCCCAAAATATCGAGCCCATTAGTCGAGATATTCACAAAAATTCCACACCAAACACAAGCGAAGACACGGCCAATGATTATTTCCAGTAGACTTCCAATAAAAATCCACAGATGTGTGAAAATATCCAAGTTTCCAAAAATAGGAAGTAATACTCGTGAGAACGCCTCTAAACAGCAACCCAGAATGGCCAGCAAGCCGGAAGGAAGCGGAAGCAAGAATACGTCACACCACCAATCAGAAAACAGATAGATAAAATAAGAAAACAGACATAGAGCTGCCCTCTGACGTCGAAAAGATGTAAACAGAAAATCAAATGATCTGAATAGACGATCGATCGGCAAGTCGATTCGAAGCATAGAATCGATAATGCCGGGATGTGTATATCAGACAGACCTTAACCTTCCTAAATGTGAAACGTCAAAACATGAATTGAAGGAAGTTACTAAAATTGAAAGAAATTAAACGAAAATCTAAGACCGTATTAAGTATGATGAAATTAACTGTAAGTAAATGAGACTAAAAGATCTAAATTCTAGCTATGACGCACTAACATGGAGAAGAAAACACAATTTGAAAGCCAAATTGATGATTTCTGAAATTCGATAAAATAAGCACAACATACGTCATTCCACGTTTATTGGAACAGCCTGTATATAAATATCTACACCAATCGAAAGGGCTCACTAAATGGTACAAGTCCGCCATTGAAACTTTTTTCCTATCTCTTACCGTTTAAAAATTATTCAGAAAAAAGCAAATTTGGGCCAAATTGCAAGGGTGAATTGCACCCCCTAAAGTTGGAGTTCCGCAGCCACCGAAAGCGTCCTTGAGTAACACTCCATGGAGTCTACAAACTGACAGAGTTTCATCAAAATTTGCGATTTACAGTTCGCGAGGTTCCCTTGTTAGACATTAATCTTGGATTTACCCTCGTGCGGTCCCATAATCTTGTAAAATCTATATTCCAAATTCAGTTGAGGCGCCTTAGTCTTGATTGGTTCCAATTTGATGGCCACGTGCTCGTTGTTGTACATATTCTTCCCTAATCTCAATTCGCCGAAGTTTCCGCTGCCGATCTTTTTACCGACCCTAAAATTAGGGCCCACCATCAAGGCAGGGGAGCTGCTCATCGAGACCTTGTCAGTCATTTTGACCACTATGTTATTATTATTAGTAGTAGTTTGAACACCTTCAGTAGTCCTATTGCTTAGCTAAAACGTAATAAAGCAAAATATAAATATACCGAGGATTAATAACGACACCCTTTAGAGATTTTACGTCGTTAACTGGTCGATTGTCGCCGAAGAAATTGAATATGCTTTCTTTGCTGGATAAGTGGCACTTCCAGAAAGACATATTATACGAATCGGAGACATGGGCCTTCTGCAAAGTAGAAAAATTTATCCGACACTATTCAGGAGACGATGGTGATATGTTTATTACATTTAACGGTAGCCCATCGCATAATCACTTTAGCGGGTATGCATCTTTCGCAGAACGTTATCCAAGAAAATTCTAGCCTGTCGTGCTTGGAGTTATACTTCTGGGAGATACTTTTTGAAATTGAGGTCCGAATGCGAATCGTATGACAGGCGTTTCAATGTACTAAGAATTTTGACAGACTTGGTGACAATTTTGAACAAACATCGGTTACGTCAAAATCCTTATGCGTTGTATCGATTGATAAGTATACTATATGACATGGAAATTGCAACACTAATAAGGGATGCGATTTTTATGACCACACTTGGTAGAAACGTTTAACTATGCAAAGGTAATAACACTGGTCAACAAAAGATCAGATTTACTTTGTCCTAAGAGGTAAAATGGGCGAACTTGGTAGTAACTTTTTACACTTATTCCATATCTGTTTTCAGAATTTTTCTATCAGGCAGGATAGCAGAGTGTCAGAGTAATGAAATTTTGTGAAAGCGTATATTATATGTATAACTCCTGATAAAACGCCTACAAAGTGATATATTTACTTGGAAAATGTGCTGATATGATGAGAGCTTTGCTATGAAACGTACATCCAGTTTAGTGCAGTTTGTGGTGAGGGTCTAGAAAAAGTTTGCCGACGTACAAAGTGATATATTTACCTGGAAGATGTGCTGATATATGACTTTGGACTATATTTTGCATCATAAACGTCGCTCTTCAGCGTCCGGCAATAGTCTGCCAACATACCAGGGCTCCATTTGTCCTGGTATCTTTTCTTCATGACTAGAATATACTGGTGCAATCTTTCACCATGTTCGTCACTGATTGCTCTAAATTTTTTTTGGGAAAAAGTCCAAGTGTGAGTCATGAGAATGTATTTTTCTAATTGTAAGAAACTGTTCCTGGAACAGTTTAAACAATTCCTAACACAACTTAAACAATTACTGTAACAGCAAGAGCTATTGAAACTGTTTAAACTGTTCTAAGAACTGTTGAGCTGTTTAAGCTGTTCCAGAAGCTGTTTAAGCTGTGCCAGAAACTATTTAGTTGTTCCAAAAGCCTATTTAAGTTTTCACGGAGATGTTTAAACTGTTCCTGGAGCTGTTTTAGCTGTTTCAGCAGCTATTTAATCTATTCCAGCAGTTGTGTAAGCTGTTTTAGGAGCTTTTTAAGTTGTGCCGAAAACTATTTAGATGCTACAAAGCTTGTTTGAATTGTTCTAGTTGTACTATTCCCGTAAAGTGTCTAAGCTGTGTCAATAGTTTAGTCATTAGTTTAAGCTTATCTAGGGACTGCTTGAGCTGTTCCTGGAATAGTCTAAACAACTCCTAGCACAGATTAAACAATCCCTGTAACAGCAAGAGCTGTTAAAACTGTTTAAGGTGTTCTAAGAACTGTTGAGCTGTTTAAGCTGTTCCAGGAGGTGATTCAGCTGCGTCAGAAACTATTTAGCTGTTGCAGAAGCCTATTTGAGTTGTTCACGGATATGTTTAAACTGTTCCTGGAGCTGTTTTAGCTGTTCCAGGAGTTGTGTAAGCTGTTTTAGGAGCTTTTTAAGCTGCACCGGAAACTGTTTAGCTGTTCCAAAAGCGTGTTTAAATTGTGGTGTCTAAGCTGTTCCACGACCAGTTTCAACAGCTGTTGTAACAGCGGGAGCTGTTGAAACTGTTTAAGCTGTTCTAGCAGTTGTTCAAGCTGTTCCAGGCGCTGTTTAAGCTGTGCCAGAAACTATCGTTTAGGTGTTATAGAGAAACTTTCTCTAAATAAAACACCTGTACGTTATTGTTATATACATTACATATCTGCAATTTAACCTATATTATCACTAAACTAAAGTCACTAGATATACAAAGTACCGCAATACAAAGAACCTGTGTTAGAGAGAGAAGTACATTTTGGATCCAAAATGGCGGTTAGGAAGAGCATATGTATACACACAAGTAAAGAATAACCTTACTTTTGCGGTTGTGTCAGTCAAGTGTCATATTTTGTTCCTTACTTTAATTGTGTATTTTTGTCAATTGAACTATTGGATATAAGAAAGTGTATTACCGGCGAGTTTTGTAAAATCTATAAATAGTGTAATTTACTCTTTAATTTTGACATATTGATAAGTACATGCAAGCCTTTTAGAATTGGCGCCTTTTTTGGCCCCAAAATGGATGCACATTTGTGGTACTTTATACAGGGTGTATCAGATATTGAGGTAAATATAATAATATGTGGCAGCTGTAATCATATACAATCAAAAAGTCTTAATGCACAGGGGGTTTATCTGTAAGCATTAACGAGAAAAAATATTTTGTAAATGCCCTGGGCTAGAGCCGCACCTGTGCCCAACCTAAATGCTGTCCCGAGTATACCCCCACATACCACTATCATTCAGCCATTACCGCTGTTAGTTTTGTGTGGATCGCCGCTTGGAGTGCAAGCCACTTCGAAGATTTTATTTAAATTCTTCCCGTCTCGAAAAAACGATCCTTTTCAGGACCATCATGATTTCATATAAAGAAAATCGAAGCTTGATCCATCGGCAAAAGCACGGGAATGTATAGATTCATTTTCACGCGACATCATAGTAAAAAGGCGTGTTTGCAAATTTTCTGTATCTACATTTATTTCTGTGTAATTCGATTCAATCCATTTTGCGTTATATGATTAAATAAATCCAAAAGAAATAACTCAGATTCATGTGGTACCGTTTATTAACAACTAACTCTCGATTCGACAAAGCAAAAGAAAAATATTTACGTTTTTTGTAACTACTGAAGTCGCATATCCGGTGAAACTAGTACGTCTTATCAGGATATTAAAAAAAATAATACTTTGTAGACTTACGTAGAGTGCTCTTAACAAAAAAGGAATGTTTATTTTATAAAAAGAAAATTTAAAATGCCTCAGTTTTGCAATTTTTACAAGGGCCTTTATTTATTCAGAATGACGTTAAATGAACTTACAGCATACCATTAAGAATAATACTAAATGAGTGCAATGTATTTATACATAATACTACGTTTAGCGGGTGCTTAACATGACGTTTCCTTGCATCAGGCCCGGACTAAAGAATTTTTGGCTCTAAATTTTACTTTTTTTTATTCTTTAATGATGAAATCCGGTTTCGGTGGGTTTGTGCTTTATATGTCGTGTAGTTAACACCCAAGCAAAATTTACTTTTTTATTTGATACACCTTGTATATTTAGTGACTTTACTCTAAACCTTTACAACCTGCCCTCGCGCGGTAAAAGGCGAAACTAACTGACAGTTAAGCCGACATTAGTTTAACGCCCTCTATCGAGTCATCAGCGAAGGACAAGTGAGCCGCTGCCACGTCTACCGGCCCGTCCAATTAAAATTAATTACTTCTGGCCACCCCCCGGCTCCCTTACAAACGAGGTCGACTGCAAAAATAAATTCAGACAGGCGCGAAAATTCTCCAACTTCCACGGCCGCCACGACTGAATTTAATTAAAATTCCTCTACGGTCTTACGTCGCCTGGGTGGATGGGTTTTTTGCCCGATATATATTTTTTTTCCTTGTGTGTGTTCAGTCATTTTTTTTTCCTTCAAAGACTCCACTATACATTGTGTACCGTGCTATGTATATACAGTAACTATAGAAGCCACCGCAGTCGAGTTAGGAAAAGGCAATTTTCGAATACCTTCCGCTCATTCTCTGTGTGTGTTGAAGTTCGTCGACGACTGACATGGTTGTGGAATTTCGCCGAAGTAAAATTAACTTTCTTTTTGACAGTTCGAACAAAGAATTCCACAAAGAAAGAATGACACAATATCGACGAACATGTACAATGTAATAGGTGGAAGAAAAACTCTGGCATCAACTTGAAGAGGTTCTTTAAACAAGAGACAATAATAAATATGAGTTCTTGTTTCTATATTTAGTGAGCTAAAAAAATATATAAGTTTTAATAAATTGAAACGATTATTGAGATACAACTTTAACAGCTTTAAAAAAGAATGTGTCTTTTTGTTTATTGCTTGTGTAAGCTGATTTGTGTACACTGAGAAAAAAAAATTATCCACCAATGACTGTTATAACCGAGTACTAAAATGTTTCAACTAACTTATTTTCATGCACTGAGAAAAAAATTTAATAATCATAAATAAAAATACAATTATCGTAAGCAAACAGTTGAGCTGGATAGGGGACAAAAGCACAGATTACTTAGCACTAGTAAAAAAGAGATCCTAAACACTGATACTAACAACAAGCAATCTAACAATAAGTTACTTACGGTCTGCTTCATACCGGTAACTTATGAAGTTACTTATGATAATTAAACTGAAGTAGTTAAGCCAAAGAATATATGTAGTTGCAGTAAGCAAAGATTTGCCCTTGTCAAGTAGTAGGTGTATTGCTGTGAGTGAACTATTCTATAACAGCTGTCACACCTTCATAATTAATACAAGCTATTTAGATTATTTGTGATAAGGAAAGAGTATGATTAATGCACGTTCACTAAATACATGATATATAGAAGGTAATGGTTTGCTATAAATATACAATATACTTACCTTAAATTTGTTGTTCAACTATAGGTAGTGTAGGAAACGAGGAAGTTTAGTGAATATTTATTAAGTAGCTTACTGTGTACTCTCTGTGAATAACTGATAAAGCACAAAAAAAAGTTTAACAAATGTTCGATTATTTATACAACCACAACTATAAGTACTGCGTACCGAGCAATGCGTAATTCAAAATTGTTTGCAAATAATTTTTAATTACTATTCAGTGTGCTGTAGCTTCGACTGCATTAATAATTGAAGATTAAATTCGTATTTATTTTACTAAAGATGGTGCATAATACTTATTACTTAAGAAAAAAAAGCAGTATTATTAGTAATAGTTTTATTCTGTACAGGACAAACACAGTGACTACCTGATATGAATGAAAGATATTGGTTTCAATTTAACAACAACAGTGTTTTTTAAAACAATTTACAACGTAATGACTCATAAAATATATTCCTTAATAATGAAAAAAAATGAACAAAGCAATAATAAAAGATAAGGTAAATGGGCCCCTTTGAAACGTTATTTAGTTATTGAAATTATTGAAATCTAAACAAAGGACAAAGAGAAATATGGCTTTGAAGTTACAACTAATAACAAACAAAGAAATAATATACCTAGGCGGTAAACTTGCGGTTTCTGTTGGTTCTTTGCACTGGGCGTTGTCTCGGCGAGTTGATCCTCTGTCGGCGTACGTGGCGGTTATGTCCGGTGATCGCCTCGAAAACGGCTACTTCGTCGGGGTATCCCTAACTGCAGGTGGCACTTGGACTGTCAATCAGCTAGCGACGGCATCCACACTTTAACTTCACCAGCGGGCGCAGATATCACCACAATGATGGGGAATTCAAATATCCCACCACGTGGTTTAAAACTGCAATCTTGAAACATCCGATTGCTTATAAGCTCGGTGCTTCTTCTTTCGCTGGGATTCTTTATACGGATGGGGCCTTGAGTTAACCCACCCGGTATTTTTAATATATTTGCGTTCCAACTGGCCTACAATGACCGTACTCCTTGCACACACTTTTTCGACGACCTTTTCCCACGTTCGTAACTCTTACTTGACGCTAGCCCGCGCTTGCGCGCGTAGCTGTCTCGGGGACTATTTCATTACTCCGCCGCATTAGCCAATCAGGAATAGTAAAACAACCACGGGGTGGCAGCAAAACTCAAATAATCATAGTTGCGTCAAGTTGTTACATATTTAAGAAAATACATGAGTTTAATAGCGATCAGCATTGTTGTGACTTCTACTAACCATGTGCTGTAGTTAGATACAGTACCAGTAGTCATAAATAATACGTTACTTACCACAAATTTGTCAGGTACGCTGTGTAATAGCCGTTAATAAAAGCACTATTTACAGTAACAACTTGCATTCAGGAAACTGGGTTTAGTCGCAGGTATTAATCAACGAGAATAGTTCCAAGTAAAACTTTATCTATTGTAATATTTTTTTTATCAAGTAAACCCATTTTTCTCAGTGTACCTATATAATTACAATGAATGAGAGTATTAAGTTATTAAATTCTAAATATTTGCGAAGATTTTGCTAATGTAGTCAATGTAAACCCACAATTTCTGGTTGACTTTTAAGCGGCTTAAAAGTTAACCTATATTAACATGTTTTGGAGTATTTTTGTCACTTTGTATGTCATCTTTTCATGATTTATACATATATTATACATATTGCTTTGTCTTTCTGAAACCTTGCCTGATGGAAATATTTTAAAAACAGATATGAAATAAACAGTACTTCTTTAGGTTTTGACGGTTGGCAAAATGAATAATATAAGAACGCAACTACCTAAAAGTTTATTGGAAATTGTAGGACATCCTCTACAGAGTATAGTAATAGAAATTTCTACCGCAGACGATCTGTATAAAACATGAGACAATTTACAGCAGAAAAAGTAAATAACTAATACCGAATGTCCATCTTCCTGAAAGGAACAAATTGAAAAGATTCGCTCATCCGAAACATATCCAATGAACGTATCGAGGCTTCAGACCAGACGAACTCTGTCCGGAAATGTGAACGTTCGCTTCTTCTGCCCATTTCTAAACGGAAGGCCTCACGATTTTAGTTATTTGATTTGTTTCGTGATCCAAATGAAGCTCGTTAAGTTGGGGTCGATTCCCCTCAAGGAAATAGATCAATCTTGCGTGCAATCAGTCATGAAAATTGCTTCTACAAATTACTTATTGTTACACGGGAAATATGTTCTAAAAATACCGACAGTTGTGATGATAATTGCTAGGAATTAATTAAAACAATAATAATTGGAGCGTGTGGAAGTTCAAATAAAATGTCGTTTTAATGGAGAAACGGCTGTTCGACATTACAAGAACCAAGGAATGAAAATAGTGGTGTACAAGATGGACACGGTAATAAGCATGTTTTGCATTGACGGCAAGTTGGAAGTGACTACAAATTGGTTGCTAGACAGTGGTGTTACACAATACACACAATTTTTGGAAGTTATGAGGGCGTTGAAATCTGAAGAGAAAAATATTAAAATTGGCAATGGAACAATATTGAAAACTGTGGGAGTGGGAAAAGATCATGTTCAACCATACGATGATGAAACTTTTCTCGACATAGTGTTGTATGATTGGTGATGTGATAGTGATAGTTTCTGATTCTGGAAATGCCAAATTAATTAATGAAAGTCAAGAAGTGTGTGTGCAATGACCACACAGTCTGTTGATAAGTTGTTCAAAGTGTTATCTAAGTTAAACACCAAGAATATGGTGGAGGAAGACAGTTGCCTAGTAGTGACAAATTGTGATATGATGTGGTGGCACAGAGCTCATCAGAATCTTGGTAACATCCAGGTAAAAGAAACCACCTCTTTCTGTACCGTCTCTATACAAGGCAACCTTTCTCTCCAGATTCTCAAAGTCAACTGAAATAGCCACCTCAGTGCATCTAGATTTATGTGGGTCAATGGATGAATCTACCTGAGGGTTGTGAGTACCTATCTAGGTGGTGGATAAGGGAAAGGCCATCTTGTCAGGGTTCGCTCAAGACGATATGGTTAGTGGCGGCTATAAGTTCGTCCTCTCTGCTTAAACCCGGAGCAGGGTGAATGAAGACCGTTGCCGTGAACCACACCACCCTCGCTCGAGCTGTCGTGTCCTGGCTAAGAGCTTGCACAGGGTTCTACAACGATGCCAGTAGTTGCTTTCGGCTACCGAAAGCCCAACTGTTAAACCAGGTCCCGAGAGGGATGGGGGGTCTTGGCTTAACTGCACGAACCGAGAGGAGACAACCTCAACAAAAACCTAAATCCTAAGGTGGCGGACTAGGCTGATGGGATGCGTGGCTGGATAGAAAACCAGTCTAGTCTAGTCCAACTTTGGGGCACCTGGCGCACCCCATTGTATTTAGCCTTACCTCTGCATGCGAGGCTCTGTGGAGGTGGACCTTTTCTTTCCTAGATACTCGTGGGATCAACCATGGAGGAAGGACGTTTATTAGCGGGACGACAACGTTAATAAACAGGAGTAGAAGCAGGACCACAAGGAAGGAACAAAGGGTGGAGCAAAACGACTGGAGCATATTGGGAACCAGGATGGCATCCATCCCCTCTCAAATTGCGTAGCACTATGCAATTCAAGGGTTTTGCACCTGGGAGCAAAGTATTAGTTGCAGTAGCTAATAATTCGCACATTAGTACTCGAGAAATAGCTCGCGGATTAGGAATTTCTCAATCCACCATCTCCCAAATATTGAAGCGTAAGAAATATCATTCATCATTCATTTTGTCAATGGGCGCTTCCACGGATACAAGATAATCCCAATTTTTTTGCTCGAGTATTATTTTCTGACGAGGCAACATTCACAAATCACGGTATGGTAAATCGGCACAACATGCATTACTGGAGTATCGAAAATGCCCATTGGTTGCGCCAAGTTGAACATCAACATCATTGGAACGTAAATGTTTGGTGTAGAATAATTTGCAATAAGCTTATTGGTCCATATTTCATCGATGGAAACTTAAATGGTGTAAAATATCGAAACATCTTGCGGAACGAACTTCCAATGTTACTTGAAGACCTTCCCTTGGATGTACGACAAACATGTGGTTCCAACAGACGGTTTGTCCGCACAATTATTCAAGAATAGCACGAGAAGGATTACATCGACCCTACAAGGGGGAGGGGTAAGGTGGGGGATCGAGTTCGGCACCATTCAGTGAGCCCCCTACATTATAACAAATCTTATTAAGATCCTTTTTTGATTTGATGCAGTGTTTTAGAGATATTCCGTTGCCACAAGACAAAAAACTCACCCTGTATATTGTTTAGATGTTAATTTGTACCGATCTCAGACTATTCGGGAAGAAAGAATATACAAAATATACTCATATTATTTGATTGCGGAAAGCCTATGTTTGTTTCATAAAAGATTACTGACTCCATCTATGTGCAGGGACGTAAATTAGAACACCCCATTCCACTTTTTTATCGCAGATTTTCATTCAGAATATCCTTTAGCTCCCCGGAGCCATTGTTGGCCCCTTTGTACAGTAATAACAATGATGACGTACTGTCGGAAAATTATGTGCCATTATTCGACAGATAAAAAGCAAGCCCACGGTGGCACAATGTTTGAAAGACTTTGAATGTTTTTGTCTGCGCCTCTTTGAAGGCGGCATTCATCGTCAGTTATTATTTATATGTAACAATGGGGGCACCTTATATATACGAAAAATAATAAAGATAGACATTGCGACAATAGCGGAAAAATCGATAATATTCCTCACACGATTTTTTCTCGGTAAAATGGGAAGATCCTACACTATTCAAAGCATTCGGAAGGACTCTTATAAAGACCAGAACTAGCAAGCAATTTCCCAGTAAACCAAATTCAAATTTCCCGCGATTATATTTAGTAACTTCAACTTAAAGGTATTCAAATAACTATTAATCTAATACAAAATCGTAGGTAATTTCATGCTTTAATGTTGAAGTTACTAAAAATAATTGCGGGAAATTTGAATTTGGTTCACTGGGTTGTTATAACTAACTTTGTTCAGTTTACGCTTCTTGCGATGCTGTGCTGCCCTCTCCTAGTTGTTCCATTTTACTATTTCTCTCGGAGTACGACGGACCTTTTAGCATATTATCGCGTCGACCATATTTCTGACCTCAATCGTCTATTGTAGCCGAATTTCTGCTTCCGTAATCGAGTTAGAATCATCGGAGCGGCCTCAACGCTGATAATCGCACGATAGTCGGGTCTAAGTTAAATTGGTACCAGGCAAATTAAATTTGGGGAGATGGACTTGACAGATCAATTACGTGGTTCAGTAGATAGTTCGAGAGGTAGGTTATGCAGGGATTCTGTCATCATTTTATGTGAGTGTTCGAGCGAAATAAAGTGGTGAACTTACTGGAAAGAACGTTAGGATTTTGTAGGTAATAAATAATGTAACCACGTCAATCTTTGATTTCACGGAAAGTTTAAATATGAACTCAGAAAAATACATGCTTTGATTCAATCAAATAATGGTAAATTAACCAAACGATTTTCGTTTGAACAAACATAAAGATCAATGTTAAGCTATAGTTGTTCGTTGAAAAGTAAAATTTAATTGAAGTAAATAGCGATTTGGTGTTAATAAAATACAATCAACTGTTCATTCAATACATGAAATACAGGGTGTATCAGATACAGAGGTAAATATAATAATATGTAGCAGCTGTAATCATATACAAATCAAAAAGTCTTAATGCACAGTGGGTTTATCTGTAAGCATTAACGAGAAAAAATTTATTTTATAAATGCCGTGGCTAGAGCCGCACCTGTGCCCCAACCGAAAATGCTTGTCCAGAGTATACCTCCACATACCACTATCATTCAGCCATTACCGCTGTTAGTTTTGTGGGGATCGCCGCTTGGAGTGCAAGCCACTTCGAACATTTTATTTAAATTCTTCCCGTCTCGAAAAAAAAACGATTCCTTTTCTCAGGACCATCATGATTTCATATAAAGAAAATCGAACTTGATGCATCTGGCAAAAGCGCGGGATGTATTAGATTCATTTTCGCGCGATATCATAGTAAGAAGGCGTGTTTGCCAAATTTTCTGTATATCTACTTTATTTCTGTGTAATTTCGATTCAATTCATTTTGCTTTATATGATTTAAATTAATCCAAAGAAATAACTCAGATTCATGTGCGTACCGTTTTATTTAACAACTAACTCTCGATTCGACAAAGCAATAAGAAAAATATTATGTTTTTTGTTAACTACTGAAGTCGGGAACTGGGAACGTGTTATCAGGATATTAAAATAATACTTTGTAGACTTTAGCGTAGAATGCTTCTTAACCAAAAAGGGATGTTTATTTTTATAAAAGAAGAATTTAAAATGCCTCAGTTTTGCAATTTTTTACAAGGCCTTTATTTATTCAGCAATGAGCGTTAAATGAATTTACAGCATACTCATTAAGAATAATACTAAATGAGTGCAATGTATTTATACATAATACCACGTTTAGCGGGTGCTTAACATGACGTTTCCTTGCATCAGGCCCGGACTAAAGAATTTTTGGCTCTAAATTTTACTTTTTTTTATTCTTTAATGTTGAAATCCGGTTTCGGTGGGTTTGTGCTTTATATGTCGTGTAGTTAACACCCAAGCAAAATTTACTTTTTTATTTGATATACCCTGTATATGCATCTAACAGTTAATATGATTTTATCTAATATCATAGCTATGTGCTAGCAAAAGAAAATATTATATTTAATGAAAAACAATATAATAACCAATTTTAACGGCGCATGACAGCTGTCGGGCCTCCGATTCAGAATGGGGAATTCACAATCGACGGTCGGATAAACCAATCGCCAATTAAGTTTTGGCAAACACTGGAGCATCGGTTTTTCGTAGCCGTCAATCTGCAACCCCCTTTTTTCAATTCGATCCAAATATTCACCGCTGAATATCAGATATCCCGTGCGTGCTATTCGGATTCGTTCGTCGGTTTCAATTGTTTGATTAGCCGTGGAAATAGTATCGTTTGACCATTGTGGTATATACCAAGTGAATGCACGCGAGCTGCCGATAGGTAAAGAGCAAAAGAAAAGCTAATTGGATTTCGAGGGCGGAATATTTGTACAGAGCACACTATAGGCATGTAGTTTTCAGCATCCTAGAACGCGCATTTGGGTTTATAATTTTTGTATTGTATGATCGTAAACCATGGTAGAATTTCACAAGTTATAGTAATAAGACAGGAAAAATAGGACATTCCGTTTGAAACTTTTGACTTGTCTGCACTTTTCGGAATTAATTCTTATTATTAAACATTCCTCTATTAGAGAAATTTGTTTCATCCCTCCATAAAATACACTGTGCTCCATTCAAATTTTCATCACAAAAATTAATAAACCATTCACAGAAAGCCAACCTCCTCTTGGAATCTCTTGGTTGTAATGTTTGTGAGGTTCGGTACTTAAATGGGATATACTTATGCTTTTTTTAAAATTCTCTGAACTGACGCGTAACTTAAACCCAATTCCCTATTAGTAGCATCTATAATAGAAAATTCGCGATGGGCTTCAACATATGCTAACACTGTAATTTCTACCTGCTCGTTGATAATGATATTTTGCTTTGTTCTTTTCTTCTTAAATAAGCTTGCTTAAACTGTTTTTCAATGCTGTATTACATATTTCAATATGAAATATATATTGTTAAAATTTTATAAATTAGGTAAGGTAGACAATTTAAACTATTTGCCAAATGTTAGGTATATATTTCTGATATTTATTTCCCATACTGTAGTAAATATTCATTCATGACGGCATAGAACTTTCTCTATCTAGTTCTAGATTTTCGTTATTAATGCTCTCTGTGTTTGCTTCCGTTTAAATCTAAGTCGAGACCATTGAAGGCCATAGTACATACTGTATACCAGTGGCGGCTCGTGACAATATTGAGTGGTGGGGCCAAACTCGGGCATTTTATTAATTTTACAAAGTTTTGAATCAGTTTAGCTCTTCTTAAAACAATTTTTATTTTCCTTCTTTGTTTACTTAAGCAACTGTTTTTTTTTTTTTTTACTTAAAACACTATTGTGATGAATTTTTCGGAAATAACTCCCTTATTATACTTATTATTTCATTTTCATAATTTTGACCGTAAGAAAGATACGAATAGTAGTTCATTTTGATTTGAAATATAGTGACAATATTGAGTGGTGGGATCAAACTCAGGCCTTTTATTAATTGTACAAAGTTTTGAATCAGTTTAGCTCTGTTAAAACAATTTTTATTTTCCTTCTTTGTTTACTTAAGCAAGTGGTTTGTTTTTTTTTACTTAAAACACTATTGTGATGAATTTTTCAGGAATAACTCCCTTATTAAATTTATTATTTCATTTTCATAATTTTTACCGTAAGAAAGATACGAATAGTAGTTCATTTTGATTTAAAATATCGTGACAATATTGAGTGGTGGGACCAAACTCAGGCCTTTTATTAATTGTACAAAGTTTTGAATCAGTTTAGCTCTGTTAAAACAATTTTTATTTTCCTTCTTTGTTTACTTAAGCAAGTGGTTTGTTTCTTTTTTACTTAAAATACTATAGTGATGAATTTTTCAGGAATAACTCCCTTATTATATGTATTATTTCATTTTTATATTTTTTACCGTAAGAAAGATACGAATAGTAGTTCATTTTGATTTGAAATATCGTGACAATATTGAGTGGTGGGGCCAAACTCAGGCATTTTATTAATTTTACAAAGTTTTGAATCAGTTTAGCTCTGCTAAAACAATTTTTATTTTCCTTCTTTGGTTTAGTTAAGCAAGTGGTTTGTTTCTTTTTTTACTTAAAACACTATTGTTGATGATTTTTTCAGGAATAACTCTCTTGTTATATTTATTATTTCATTTTCATAATTTTTACCGTAAGAAAGATACGAATAGTAGTTCATTTTGATTTGAAATATCGTGACAATATTGAGTGGTGGGGCCAAACTCAGGCATTTTATTAATTTTACAAAGTTTTGAATCAGTTTAGGTTTGCTAAAACAATTTTTATTTTCCTTCTTTGGTTTAGTTAAGCAAGTGGTTTGTTTCATTTTTTACTTAAAACACTATTGTGATGAATTTTTCAGGAATAACTCCCTTATTATATTTACTATTTCATTTTCATAATTTTTACCGTAAGAAAGATACGAATGGTAGTTCATTTTGATTTGAAATACCATAGTTATTAATTTGCGATGTATAATGTATCCTAGAATAATACTACACTTTATTACTATAATTAATAAATATTAAATATTCTTTCTCTAACACTATTTTTATTGCGAGTGAAGTGTCTAAATCGAAATCCATATGCGATGGCCAATCGCAACGTTCGTTCTTTACTTAAATGTGTGTCAGTGCACGTGTATTTATCGGCATTTTTAGAGAAAATAAAAGCTTTTTAATTAATAATTTGTGATTAGCAATGGTGGAGCCATGGCGCCATTCTAGTCCAATTTTCCATTTAATTAATCACGAAGGATGATCTAATAATCTATTTTTTGTTTGTATATATGTGAGATTATAAAAAATATCCTATCATCTGCTCATATTTCCAAGATTCCCACCGTAAAATATAAGAGGCAGAAATCCCCTAAAAACTTACCGACACCATCACTCAATGATAGCAGTTCGTGACAGCGCCTTGTTCTTTATGCCCCGCGACGCAAAGAGAAACGTCTCACACACATACACACACGTCAGACGTATCTCCTATTCCGAGGGATGCGAGTATCAAAAGCGAAGGAAGGAAGACGGAAAAGGAAAGGAGATAGCGGCCGTGCAAGTTGTGTGGATGCGCCCTGGCGAGCATTCAAGTGTGTATCTATAAACGTCACGACGTCAGGTTTAAGAATGGACGTCCGACGACACCGCACAGCGCTCGGCAAAGCGAGGGGTGTCACGTTTCTGTATAGGCGCTATCTCCGTGCGTTCCCGAAGGAAATTCCACCTTTTAATAAGAGGGAAGGGGGGGCTGTTATGGGAGATTTTATTGTGAATATCGCGTGAGAGAAGCACACAGCAAAGCAGGGGGAAATGGCGTTCGTTAAAACGAATGAATGTGATAAGGGAGGAAGGTTTTTATTATTGTACCGGATTCTAATTTTATGGAGTCGGGTAGGGATATAAAAATACCCACAGATGTTTATCTGGTTTACACTACAATTTACTACTACTACTAATCTGTAAGCTATATACATTTTCTTGCTAGAAATCCCTTTTTTTAAAAAACTTTCCACATTGAATGTGGGTAAATACACCGAGAGAAAAAAAGTGTTGTATTAACTAATAAAATGGTGTATTGAACACTTTTTTCTTTTCAATATGAGCAATGATATTTTTAGTGTTAATGCACGTAAGAATGTTAAATTGCATTTAGTTTAACTGAATAATCATAAATGTTATAAGAACAGACTACGCGTGATTCTTTTATATGTACTCATTTCCATTAACATTTGTACCTGCTAAGTTGAATATAGAACAACATTGTCCCACACAGTTACTTGTTGTAGACACACGGAAGTAATAATTGTCTTCTATAATTTTATAATATTTGGTTTAGCACTATAAAATGTTGATTCAAACTTATATTGTTTCATTTAACCTACTGTATTTCATCGAATGACTATTTGCATGTTAATTCAACACTTTAGGTGGTTATACGAAAAAGATTTCCTTGTTAGTAAACCCATTTTCGATTTTGCTTATTATTAAACAGAGATATACTGTAATCGATGGATCTATCGCTGAAATATAAAAAATCCGCCCGCACATTCAGCAATTAGTCCTATGATAGCAACCATAGCTATATATTGCCTAATTAGGAAGAAATAGTAGGTAAAGACGAATAACATTTACGGCATTATATACTAAACTTATATTCAGCTAAATAACAATAATAAAAAATTATAGAAGGTTTTATTCATACATTTGAAAGGAAAGTACAATTTGACGTTTCATAATAAATAATTAATAACATTTAAAAATTCGTTATCACATTTACACGATTTCGTATACTACACCCCAAATAATCAATTATTATTGCAACGGAATTCGGTTTTAATCATATAATTCGATTTACTTAAAACAATAGGGGCAAAATGATTTTTACGAATTAACATTTATCATATAGTTACCCATAAGCGGAACAACTGTTTTGCGCATCGTAAAATTACAACGTGTAAAACCCGAACTGTTCTAGAATTGTTCGAATCCGTTACAAACGATCTTATTGAAGTTACCTCTTTCCAATGTTACCATCCTATGGGGCGGCCTTGGTGAAACGTGTCTTCTGTCTTGCTCCTGCATCCCGGCTGTCGTTGATGTGTTTTCCAGCTAATTTCAATATTACTATTAATTTCTCGAACTTCCTTCCCTATATAATGTACACGTCGCTGCTTGTAATTTCGGACTGTTTTCCTGCTGCAACACTCGCGGTAGAATATAAATCCAATCTTCTTTTAATTGATCCTTTTTAATGAGTGCCCTCCATTTTCATCTTCTCGAGGTGAGATTATTGCTCCATTTTTGTGTTTGTTCCTTTCTGACATTTTTTTTATAATTTGTTGCACTTTTCTCTGCTTTCAACTGTTTTTTTTGTAATTTTGTTTGTTTTTTATTCTGACTGCGCCATGTTATGTTATGCTGCCGCGATGGGTTTTGATTATCTTAATATTCAATATAATGTTACAGGAAACTTACAACACAGGTCTTATTGCTAGGAAGTTGGATACTAACTGACATATAAGCATGTGCGATCACTATATGTAATAGTATTAATATTACATTTCATTGAGTTAACACCGATAGCTAATATATTTAAAGAACAACTTTTTCAAATGTCAAAGACAATTTGTGGGATTAACCACAAGAAAAAGTATTGGTTACGCCTGAACACTATAACTTGGTTAAATTACTCTAATGTGCAACAATATAAATTGTTTGTTTCAATAGGTGCCATATGATTCACTTAAATGCAACATGGTTAATCAATGCTCAAATATCTCACTAAGAAAAATGTTGAAATAACCATTTCATTTTCTCATGTATACTGAAATTATACCAAAATTTCGAAATGTTAGAAAATTTCCCCATAATGCATATGTACTAAAAACGGCAACATTGGTTTTGACGAATCCATTTCCAAGTCAACACCTTATATATCCTCGAACCACGCATATACGTATTGCTATGGTTAGCAACCCGCGTTTCCGGTGAGTGTAATTTAAGTTGCCTAATTTGTCATGATTTTCCGTTTTGCTGAATCATTGTATCGAGAAATTTTCATAGTTTTGTTAAGTTTGTATAAATTTTAGTTAAAAAGTTAATTGTATAATTTATTTAATCAAGTGTTAAGTTTTTTTAAATTAATTTCACTCATTTAGATGTCTAGCATTTGCTAGTTCTGCTTAATGTTTATTCTACTAGATTTTGTCGGAGATTTTGTGCCTTTGCGTTGTACGCAGCTGTTTGTGAAGCAGTTCCTTGGTAGACGTTAGCGTGAGTACTTGTATTTTTAAATACTTTGATGCCATTTTGTCAATGTATTTGATATAGAGTATTGATTAATTAAAAATTCTTGTCCATCAAGGAATTCGCTTTATAATAATTGTTATTATATTGATGTGTGCACATTATAAATATAAGATCATTTATTATTTTCGTGCAGGGAGATAGATTTTAGTTGTAATTCTCTCATTATATTTTAATGAATTAACTTTTCCGTTTTGCTGTTTTGTTTTAAATTATTAATCACCTCGGGTTGGGTGAGTAGAAGCATTGTTCTTGCTTTTAGGTTTCATTTTTGTATAATTTCTAGTGTTCCTAAATTTGTGGAATTTATTTTAATTTGAAACCACGTGGATTGCTTTGAAGAAAAAAAAAAGAATTATCTTCCTGAACTAACTAATCTTTTGTTTTGTATAGGAAATAGCATTGCCCTATTGTAATTTAGAATCACGTGCAGTTTTTAAATTTAGGTCAGAACCCTCTGTTCACGGTTTTTTTTTTCTGCAAATTTGTAATTAACTTTTTTTTTTCTTTTTTTTTATAATAAATTTGATTGTTACTTAGCATTTTTGGGTTAAAAAATCTGTTCTTTTATTTTTAATTAAACCTTTTCAATTTTTGGGGTAATTACGAAAGTCAGTTTTCATTCACTCACATTTTACTTTTCGTGGTTAGATTCAAGTTTTAATTCGCGAGGGTAACTCTGAGGTTAATTGTTCTTTTGCGCTCATTAAAAATTTTATCCGTTGAGCTAGCTAATTTAATTTTTCATTTTCATTTTTTTAAATTTCATTTTGCATTTTGAATTCAGTCAGTACACAGCAGTATGTACAACATAAATCGAGAACACAAACTGTCACAATCCACCAGCCAGCCGGCTACCCCTTGAATCAAACATTGCGGCTTCTGGATCTGGCCCGGACGTTTTATTAATCAGATATATTTTTGATAGTGAGTACACAGTATCCGGCAGCGGGCGACTAGCTCGTAACTTCGACCAGAAGGGGTATGCTAACACCACATCGCCATCTATACCGTCATAAAATAGCTCTGGCCGCGTTCATCATCGACTGGACGTGACACATGAGCATCGAGCGAGCCCGCAGCTGGATATCATCTGGTTCCGACCACTCCTACGCAGTGGCCGAGCCATGCAAGCATGTGACGTCGCCTGAATAACTGTCAGATGAATTTTTGCATGTGCGCGTACGACTGAAGTGATTATTTATAAGGGAAATGTTAACTGGGACGACGTGAAAAGCGGCTGGGAACGAAGGTCTTGTTAATGTTTAAAGTGTTATTTATGTGTGCAATATTAATGGATTTTATATGAGAATAATTTCTATACACTTCTGTGTCTCACAGCAAAATACCCGTATTAGAAATCCCCAAAGTATATGTGATACACCATGTGATTTTAAATGATTGTCGTAAGAAAAAAAAATGTTTTCCGGGAAAAATTTATCCATATTGTTACCAATTTAATGAGCGAAGTTAGCCTACATACAAATTTCATACATTAAATGAATTTTCTTGACATTTAGCGACATTGGCGTGCGTGTTGTAGTATCTTTCGATTATTTATCTTATAAATTTTTTTCAAAATCGTTTATATTTACATATAATATCACCAACAATAGTATTTCTGAATACTGGTAAGAAAATAAGGGAATTTTATCTGTAGTAATAGCTCAACAAACAGGTAAAAAATCAATATTAAACATTAAGTGAAATAGTTTTATTACATTTTAATAATTTATAGGCTTATCATACCACTTCAGCGCAATGAGCTGTCAAAAGAAGTTACATTTTCATCCCTATAAAGTTTCTACAGTACAGGAATAATTACCATTAGATCACGATAGGCGATTGGAATATTGTCATTGGTTTTAACAATTTAAGGGACGATGACTTTGCTAAACAAATATTTTTCTCGGATGAAGCCTGGTTTTATCTAACAACTATATCAATTTACAAAACTATTGTATCTGGTCTGCAGAAAATCCACACGAATTTCGAGAAACGCAATTGCAATCCGTAAAAGTTTGGTTAGCTGTGTCCAGGCAAACGAATAATAGGGTCAATTTTCTTCGAGGAAACTGTAACAGCCCAACGTTACCATCAGATGTTGGAATTGTTTATTGCAGAGTTACAAGAAAATGAGCTCGAAGCAGGTTAATTTTCAGCACGATAATGCTCCAGCACATATGCTGCTCGACAAACTGCAATATCTTCAACAGTTTTTTGCTGACAGGTTCGTTAAAGCAAAAGATGGCACAAGATCGCCTGATCTAACCCCATTAGATTACTTCATGTTCGGTCTATCTAAAAAATAGGATCTATAGAAACCTGCATGCATACCATAGAAGAACTGAGAGATGCAGTTTTGTCACTTAACAATTATACTAATTGTATGTTTATAATTTAAAGTAATAATAATTTAGTTAAACACCAAGTTTAGTACTGAATTGTAAAATCATAATTTAGTAAAGTTTAAATTAATTACATTTCATTTTTACAAGCAGAAACACCAATCCATAGTCGTTTATATAATGCGAGTTCTTAAATATAGGTTACGTTTTCCTTATTTATGACAGATCCGTTTACTTTCTTATGTTCCAACACTGACTTATGTTCAAACCTTCATTACAAACACGCGGCATAATACTTACACCCTGTCACTATCTATAGGAGGCGGAATTGACAATCTTTTGAATCTCTGTGGCACTCTTTATTATTGTTATATCTAAACAAGTTGGAGTTGTTAACTTTGCGGCAGATAAAATAAATGTCAATAGGATTTAAAATCTTGTTTATTAGATACTAGAACCATATCTTTTATTTTTACAAATTACACATATGACATTGGTTAAGATCTTACCTTCCCGATCGTAATCAGTATAGACTCTTCGATTTTGTTAAGACGTGGAAAAAAGATAATTTATATTTACGAGATGACCAACAATGCCCAATTTTTTTTTTTTTGGCGTAACTATTTGTATAGCTCCTCCCACAAAAAGGTTAACAATCTGAATCGCAATTTTGATTATATATTCTTAGGTTGAACTCTACATACAGCTGTGTTTACTGGAGGTGGTAGTTTTATTCATGCCAGTCAAAGAGTAGTCCACATACGTAACGTTAACTCGTGTGTTGGTGAATTCGTATTTTATGTTCGCTATTCAGTTGGTAAATTGTTTATGAAAGTGGTGACGACGACCGTGATTTATTAGTTTTCAAATAAGAGTATTCATTCAGTTTAAACCGCAAGAAAGGAACGCATTTGTGTTTATCTGATATTCGCCTCTTAAGGCCGCTTTACACCTAGCTATTTATTACGCAATTTATTGGCCAATTTAAAATTTTACGTGTATAAAAAGGATTAAATACGTGTGGGTGAGAAAGAATCGTATTTCTAAACCCTCTAACCAACCCGTGGGTACGCCACTGTTCATTTTTCAACCCAAAATGTACGGTTGTTAACAAGAACGATCTTCACCCGATCTCGATATCTCATCTCGTTTCTGAAACGTGTTTTTGGGGGAAGCTTTGAGCCCCCAATTCACTCTCTAGAATCAAAAAAACCGAGGTGCTATAACGTATCAAATATTTTTCAGTGTTCTGCATTCCTAATAATTTTTTTTTTCAAAATCGGAGAGATACACTTGGGTAGTGAGGTATAAAACTGTTTCTTTACGTTAGGAGCTACAACCTGCTTCTTTTGGTTAGCAGTTTAAAAAACTGCTACTTCTTGCTTGCTTTGTAGCATCCCATTACTACACAAAGAACTACTTTCGTAAGTACTTTTCTTATGAAAAATTGCCAAAGAATTGATTATTTTGAGCTTATTTGGTAAAACATTGAAACATTTTAAACACATATAATTTAGATTATTTTGGGTTAAAGTTAATCTAGTATAAGGTAAGAGTAATTGTTTTTGTTTCTAGTGTGATATTCATGATGTTCATAATTGATTTTGATCGAACAGATGTTTGTTTTTAAAGAGACATATTAATGATTCAAAGATAAAGATTCCATATCAAGGGAGGATTTGAGTTCTTTTCTTCCGACTGGTTAAAATTGAGTTTATATAAAGTACGTAATATATATTTTTTTTGAATTACAAATATTCGAGAAGTATCACTGCTTCCCTGGTAATGAGTTCTTAGCTTTGAGTACTGGATTTCGACAGCCTCGAATAAGTAGTATCGATTTTAGAATCGAATATGTAGAATCGATTCCAGACTCGAAATCGTCGACTAGATTTTGATACGAATAATGTGTGGACTGGATTTTCGGTAATGATTTATTGGGTTATACAGTTGTAAAACGCTTCGCAATTATGCAAATTAGGTAGATCTAAGATTATTTGATATCGAAAGGAAACCTTTAATATTGTGGTTTGAACCCAGTTTGAATTGAAATATCTATTTTACAGCTTGAGAGCAAGTGACTTTTAAAACTAAAGCTCTTATTTTATGTTTAAAAATAATCAAGTGAATGTATAAATAACAAATCAAGTTATATTAATTGCTGGGTTATTTCTATTAAATTTTATTTACTTTATTTGTATATAATTTATTTTTAAAATAGGAAATTATTAGAAAACAAAAGAGTAATACTTCATAAATTCATTACCTTTAGTTTTAATAAATATTATTATTATAATTACCCACAGGTACCTATCTTTTTTCCATTACACAAATTCGAATTAGTGACTGAATCTACCTACTAGAACTTGTCTACTCGAGCACTAGAATCAAGTGTGAAAACTTGAATACTAGAATCGAGTCTTGGAACTCGAGTACTAGAATGGAGTCCACATATTCGAGAATGGACTCGATTCTTTTGCCAACCTAGTACGAGTTATTCGATTTCCAAAATCATTCAAAATATTTATGAAATAATGCATGACAAAGTCGAAAAAATTATTCTCCCATGACTTTTGTACTGATAAATGACTATATAAATAAGGATATAGCCTCTGCCTTCTGTTTGTAGAGGATGTATTGAGTTGTGGGGTTCTCTAGATAATATCCTAGTGAGCAGTACGGGTTTATTCTTATCATATTTTTTTATTTTTATCTATCAGAAATGCTTAAAACATTACTGCCATTTTTTGTAGACCCTCCTATTTTGGTTTTAATACGTCACTAGCCGTTTTCAAATAAAAAACGAAAAGAAAATTTGAAAAGGTTTCTTTATCAATAAACTATAATGCATTTTGAAGGGCTACGTTAAAAGAAAAAGGCTCTTTTATCTATTTTTTTTTTGCATAATTTTGATAATTGGAATTGCAAAAAATAGGCAACCAAGCTTTCACTATAAAACACTCTTAATGATATTCTCGAACCTAGACACTAATGCATCTAGTTTGTTTGTGATTTGTGTGTAAAAATGAACATGAAGTGACATTACTTTTAACATTTGCGTCAGATCTTATAGATTTACACTCGAAAACCAAACAACTAAATTCATTTCCACGTTTTGTTTTTTCCCTCCCCGATGCTCTAGTCCAAACTTCCCCAAACTCGTTGTGTGATACTCCGAAATAAATCAATCAAAAATATGAAATATAATTCTTCTCGTCCCCTTCTCAATTTACCGCCTCATCCTCTGGAGACTCGACCGCCCCAAATCTAACTAGAGAGCGCGTTCCGTTCCGCACCAGGTCCGTATTACCTTTGTTTTCTCTTTTTCTCTCCTCGGCCACGTTTTCCACATCGCGAGGTTGTGGCTCCGCCCCTCGGAGGGCCCCTGAATGAAAGCACGGCGCGCCGATGCCACAGGGAACCTCGAGAAAAAGTATTTCAATTACTGAAAGATTTATGTGTGTTCCTGAAGTTGGTATACCGACGAGATAACGTGCTATTGGTGATATTTTCCGCATCGAGTATAGGCCCCAGTATTAGTTCAAGCTAAATACTATAAAGGATGGAATTTAAATGAAAGTGAGAAATTAATGTTGAAATTCATATTTGACTCTGTGAATGTTACTAAGATACCAATCCGGAAATTTTTAGCATTGCTATGGTTAGACAACCCGTGCTACCGCTGAGTGTATTTTGAGTTGCATATTTTGATTTGTTTACTTTCTTCCCAGCTGTTGTTCAATCTACCGAGAATTTTACACAAATTTTATGTTTAGTTTGTACAAATTTAGTTAAAGAGTTTATTGTATGATTTAATTAATTTAGTGTTAAGTTTTTTTTTAATTAATTCAATCAGTACACAGCATATTTATTTGGCGCCCAACGTGGGGCTCGTTGTTCTTTTTAATTGTACTCAGTAAAATTTTGAATTTGTGAAAATTTCTCGTTACATTGAAAAAGCTAATTCACGTTTTTGTTTGACTCAAAATATTTTATATACGTCGCTGAAAGAATGAATCCGGACAAGCCCAATTTGGCCCCCCAATTTTTGGCAGTCAAGAGTCGGATGTGGCAGGAACAAAAAGGGAAAGATGGAGGAAAAGAATATTCAGAGAGATGGAGGAAACAGTACTAAGGAAAGTATTAGTACGAATGATGTGATGTCAATGCTAAAAGACTTAAGGAGTGCTACTAAAGTAATGATACGGAAACAAGACAGGTGTTTAGAGAGACAGGATGAGTGGTTCAGACAATTTGATGCAGAAAAGAAATGTATTCAGATAGGAGGGGATAGAATGAAAATGATGAAATAATGGAAAATAGTGATGATAGTTTTAAGAATGATATACAAGGTTGCGCAAAAGTTGTTAGAGGCGATGATATACAAGGTGATGGTTTATCCTAAGAGGATAATGAGGTTGAAGTTATTGGAGAGTCAGAATTAGAGGTAGTAGAAGTAAACAATTCCCAGATAGAATCCCCAGATAAAGTTAATGAAATTGAAATCGATTGTGATGAGAAGTCTGAATCTAAAGTCAAGGAAATTTTGAACCAGTATGTATCCTTAGTAAATAAGTTTCCTAGTATTGTTTTTGATTACGAGCACTCTCTTGAAGTAGTCGAGTCAAAGCTTGTCGAGATCAAGAATTGTCCCATTCCCAAAGCCATGTTTGAGCGTGATTTAAAACTGTCTTTCTGTTCTATGAGCTATCCTTCTGGAAACCCACGTGAGAGATACATCCAAGAAGTTGTGAAGTTCCTCAGGATGCAGACCCACCAACGCCACACCGACTGCTGTCCAAAACTCGATCTACCGTTCGTGGGGCCTTATACAACGTGTGTATAAATTGTCGCAAAGCTACACGTAGCGACATACTTCGTTCGTTTCTGAATCGAAAATCGAAATGGTAAAATATTGTACTATGCTTCATAAGTCTGCACGAGGTTCTTGAAGTTCGGTTTTTTAGTTCCTTAATAAGCGTTTGTGTTCGTTATTTTGCCGGTATAGGTAGCTGCAATTTTGAATTTAGACGATTTCTTATTCCTGTTTTTTCGTAAACAGTTTCTTTTTGATTTTAGAGCCTGGTTTCAACATTTCTTCATAAGCATCCTCTCATGAAAAACACATTTGGCAACATTGTAGGACAATGACTTTGTATTCTAATTTGATTTCAGTCAAAAGCATTACTGTCAAATTTTGACATTAATCTGAAGTGTTCAATTTTATGCAAGCTCTGCTCTTTTTCGTGATTACTCGTATTCTCTTGATTAGTTTTTCTGTTTCAGTGTTTTTATCGTTCTCGTATTATTGTTTTGTTTATTTACAATGGTTTTTACATTGAATGAATATGCCGATATGTATATGGTATACGCTTTTTGTAATGGAAATGCTAACATGGCAGAACAGGCATATCACGTACGTTTTCCAAACCGGAGACATCCTACTGGAAACGTATTTCGACGGCTGGACCAGCGTCTACGTGAAACTGGTTCGTTTAAGAAAAGAAATGACAACGCTGGTCGACCTAGACAACGGCGTACATTACAACTGGAAGAGGAAATTCTAGACTCAGTACATGAAGATCCCTCCGTCAGTACTCGACAGTTGGCGTCCACATTCAATATCCGCAGTAATAAGGCCGTTCATTTGGTTCTACGTGAAAACTTTCTGTATCCATACCATATAACTAAGGTGCAGCCGCTCTATGAAAACGATAACATACACCGTTTAAACTTTTGTCATAGTAGCTTAAATAGGATTCAAGAAGATGGCGACTTTTTAAGAGGTGTTCTTTGGACCGACTAGTCTATGTTTACCAGAGATGGTGTACGCAATACCCATAATTTTCACCATTGGGCAGATGAAAATCCTCATACGTTTCGGGAATACGGTCACCAAAGAAAGTTTTCAGTTAATGTTTGGCTGGGTATAATAAATCACCGTGTCGTTGGGCCAATCTATCTGCCAAATCGACTTGATGCCAACGGGTATTTAAATGTATTAGAACAAATTATTAAGGAGATGCCATTGAATATACGCCGTAATATGTTTTACATGCATAATGGAGCTCCGGCACATTTTTCTCGTAATGTGAGAGAGTGGTTGGATGAACACTTCCCTAACAGGTGGATTGGTCGCGGTGGTCCTGTCTTATAGCCTGCAAGATCTCCCGACCTAAATCCTTTAGACTTTTTTGTTTGGGGTTTCATAAAGGTGAAAGTTTACGCAACCCATCCACAAGACGCTGACGAAGTTATAGGACGAATTAACGCGGCAGTATTAGAAATTACACCCGAAAGGCTTGAACAAGTAATACAGACAGTACCTCGTAGATTGCAAACGTGTTTACAAACAGACGGATATCAATTTGAACATATGCGTAGGTAATAGTGTCGCTAATTTATTACAAGAGACGTGTTCAAAAAATCAAAACTACTAATTCTGTTTTAATAAAGCTTGCTTATTGCTTTTCATCATTTGTGTTATCCAATTTGTCATTTGTAATTCTGGTCTGTCAATTTTGACAAGTATTGTAACTACCATTACGGTAGTATGCGACTACAGTGTTGCCAAATGTATGTTACTTTCAAGTGGCTCCTGAAGACGCATGAAGCATAGTACCATATTTTATCATTTAGAGTTTAGATTTAGATACGAAGGAAGAATATCGCTGCGTATGGCTTTTGCGACAATTTATACACACGTTGTAGAGTGGCTATAGTGGTTTTCAATTGAGTCACCTATGAATTTCATTCTATGGACGGTATGCTGAACAAGGGTCGTTATCACATTTCAGCACTCCAACACTTCCACCACGACCCAGGGTGGTTTTCAGCAGCCGGAAGTGACGTTTTCACCCCTGTGTGTGTGGAGATACTGTATTGTTGTTTAGTGCGAGAGATTTTGGATTTGTTTTCGTTGTGTGCTAACAATTTCTAAGGAGAAACACTCAATTTTTGTTTAAGTTTCGTTTTCCCCTTAGTAATTGGGAGAGATGCTATGGTTAGACAACCTGTATTACCGCTGAGTGTATTTTGAGTTGCATATTTTGATTTGTTTACTTTCTTCCGAGCTGTTGTTCAATCTACCGAGAATTTTACACAAATTTTATGTTTAGTTTGTATAAATTTAGTTAAAGAGTATATTGTATGATTTAAGTGTTAAGTTTTTTTTCAATTAATTCAATCAGTGCACAGCAGTATGTATGTATTTAATGCGAGCCTACGGAGCAATTTGTACTTCCGTAATTTGTGATCTCTCGTTGCGAATTCTCTTCTACCATCCAAAATATTACCGTCTTACGTGAGTTCACTGTGAGCCGTTTAGAAATTAGATCCTTACCTAATAAAATCCCCGGCATTAAGATCCGAATTTAATTTCTAATTCCTCAAATTAAACCGGTCGGATGTGGAGGGAATTGATTAGATTGAGGTTCTGAAATCGTTAACTTCTTCCACGAAGAGGCATGTTGCCAAAAGTATTTTTACTCGAGACAAAATTAAATAACTTAATAGGATTCCATTCCTTTCTTATACGTACCCGATTTGATTACCAGAACTTTTAGGACACAGACGACCAGAAATTCGATTAAGTCATCGACTGAGAATGGTAAGAACTTTTCGTCTACCTCGCTGAACTGAATTCACCCGCTTGTACAAGTACAGGCTGGACCAAATTGGATGCACACTACGTTAAAAGTTAAATGCGAACGGAGTTGGGCGTTTTAGATAGGCAACCAATCTAACCAAGTCATCTAGTTGTGATCCGTACAATTCTTTTGATCTTAATATTTCAATTTTTATTTTTAAGTGCATAATGAATAAAAATTGAAATGTAAGTTACCAAGTCAACCAAATTCAAATTTCCCGCAATTATATTTAGTAACTTAAACTTAAAGGTATTCAAATAACTATTAATCTAATACAAAATCGTAGGTAACTTCATGCTTTAATGTTAAAGTTACCTACTAAAAATAATTGCGGGAAATTTGAATTTGGTTCACTGGGTATTAGGAAAATTGTGGATTACTGATCACAACTATATAACTTTGTTAGATTTGTTGCCTACCTAAAATGCCACCTCCATTCGCATTTAATTTTTAACATAGTGTACAGCCAATTTGTTCCACCCTGTATTTCGGCATTAGACCTTGCTCGCATTTCAATATACTCCGATACAAGTTTTATCTTTTGACTGATGCCTGTACGTTACATGAGAGTGTTGCCAAGAATGTAGGATATTCACCCGGAATAAGTGGAGATGCCTATAGCAACCGGAAATACCGGAAGATTTGTCACGCTCGTTATTTCCGGCTGATGCTATAGGCCAACATGAAATCGTCTCTTTCGTCTGACAAATAAAATGCAAGATCGTACGTGCTACGTTGAATCCAACAAAATCGAGTTGAAATCCTATTTACCGAGGCATATACCTATACGTAAATACCTATACAGATGAGTTTTTTTATCTTGAGACAACGGAATATCTCTAAAACACTGCATTAAATCCAAAAAGATCTTAATAAGAATTGTTATAATTAGAAACCGAATTATATGCAAAGTGCATGTATTATATTTTTTTACACATCTTTAATTGTAGTCTATATGTAGACGTATTACACTAATTGAAGTTAATTAGCGTAATTAGTGATCGCATATATTGCATATTTAGGCATTTCTATGCATATTTTTACTAAAGTTGCATATATTGCATATTTAAGCCTTTTCTTATCCTTTCTATTAGTAAAAATTCCTAGTAATTCCTAATGTAGATCGACAACCGACAATTCTCAGAACGATAAATCTTTTACGTTGGTTTCTCTAATACTTTTTTCCAAGAACTGTACGTGTTTAATTTCGCCTAACAGAAGGGATGTGGTAAATACGTTTTATTATTATTAATTCCCAAATAAACTATTCATTAATTGAATATCTTTGAACGAAACAGCATGTAATTGTGTTACGTTTTCAAATACTGTGCGTACATGCCGTGAATATAGCGAACAAAATTTCTTTATGGATTGAGCCATATCCTGAACTAGTAAAGGATGGCGACAAAATATTTTGTCGAGCCTGCAGTAAACTGGTAAGTTTAATTTTACTAAAAGCTTTACAATTGTTTTTAAATTCTTTAACTTTTGATATAAAATGACAATTGCTGTCGTAGGTGTCTTCTGAGAGAAAATATCTGATTGATCAACACGCTAAAACTCCATCACATATTGGAAAATGTGAAAAACTAAAGCGATCCGCATGTGTGCAGCAATCTATACGTCAGTGTGTAGCATCAACTTCACGAAACTCGGAACAAGAAGAATATAATACGGATCTGTGTAACGCATTAATTTCGTCTAACATACCATTAGCAAGATTAGACAATGTTAATTTGAAATCATTTCTGCAAAAAAATATTGCAAACGTAATATACCTGACGAAAGTACCTTACGAAAAAATTATGTCACATCTTGTTACCAGCAAACAATAGCAGAAATTCAACAATTGGTAGGGAATAATTTTATTTATATCATGGTAAATGAAGGTACGGATAAGTGTGGCCGTTATATTGCCCATTTGTTAATAGAAATTCTTCATGAAGATATTGTAGGTAAATCATATTTAATTTATTGTAAAGAACTTCAAAAAACAAATAATGTGACAATTGCCCAATTCGTTCAAGAAGGTTTATCAAATTTCTTTTTACCTGGAAGTATACCCTGTGAAAAAATTTTACTAATGTTGTCCGACGCTGCACCATACATGATAAAAGCCGCGCAAAATTTAAAAAAAATTATAGTAACATTATTCATACCACTTGTTTAGCTCATGGGTTCAATCGTATAGCGGAAAACATTAGGAATCAATTCCCTTGGATTAATGATTTAATTAGCAATGTCAAAAAAGTATTTTTAAAAGCACCTTCACGAATCCAATTTTATAAGGAGCAACTTCCCGGTGTTAAGTTGCCTCCTGACCGATTATTACGAGATGGGGTACATGGTTAGAGGCTGCAATTTTTTTCGCCGATAATTTTGAAGGAATAAAAAATGTAATTCTTGAAATCACTGCTGACTGCATTGCTCTAGAAAACTGAAAAACCCAAGAAACAGTCGTAATACAAATACCTTCTGTGTTGTATTTAAACTTTTGTCCAGCGTATTTTTTTTTTTAATTTCTGACGAATTTACTCTTAACTATGCGACAAAAACAAATGTAAAGCTTTTTGTACTTTCTTTTCGAAGTTTTCGACACGTCTATTAAATTTTTAACACGTGTTGTTATGAATAGAACCAAATTACTCTGGAATTGTTTCAACTGCATAGGAACACGCAAACGGGTCAAAACCCCACGTTCACCACCAATTAAACGTAATTTGCAAATTTTTATTCCGACAAAAGTAATTTTAACGCTAACATTCCAATTCTACAGCGAGAATACTAGGATATTGCAGACACGCGATCTATATATACATATATGTAGGTGAAAATAACCAATCTGCGCGTTTGCGGTGCAAAAAATCCAATTCTACTGGTAAAAAATTGCCCGTATATCTTTTTGTTGTTAGGATATTACGTATGCATGTACATACGAGTATGGAAACATCACGAATAAGGTGAATATATATGCAGGGTGTCCGACTTCAGTTGGAACCAAAGGGATTTGTTTTTGTAATATTACTTTTAAGGTAAGAAGGGGTTTTCTTTAATAAAAAATTCTATATTTGTTTTATTTCATTTTAAAATTTCCTACGAAATGCTTTTCCTTTAAAACCTCCCTCGTTAGTTAATTTCATTTAACTTACTGATTTGCTTCTAACAAGGTAGAAACTGAACATTACCATTTTTCGGACATAGATGTTGATTATTGAATATATATAGCAAAAGTTCCATTATATACACAGAGATTCAAAATGATTGTCAAATCCGTTCCTATAGATAGTAACAGGGTGTAGGTATATGCTGCGTGTTTGTAATGAAGGTTTGAACTAAATGAGTGTTGGAACACAAGAAAGTAAACGGATCTGTCATAAATAAGGTAAACGTAACCTCTATATTTGAACTCGCATTATATAAACGACTATATATTGGTGTTTCTGCTGGTAAAAATGAAATGTAATTAATTTAACTTTACTAAATTATGATTTTATAATTCAGTACTAACTGGTGTTTAACTAAATTTATTTATTACTTTAATTTATAACATACAATTAGTATAATTATTAAGTGACAAAACTGCATCTCTCAGTTCTCCTATGGTATGCATGCGGTTTCTATAGATCCTATTTTTTAGCTGAACATGAAGTAATCTGATGGGGTTAGATCAGGCGATCTTGGTGGCCATCTTGGTGCTCTAACGAACCTGTCAGCAAAAAACTGTTGAAGATATTGGCAGGTTTGTCGAGCAGTATGTGCTGGAGCATTATCGTGCTGAAAGTAACCTGCTTCAAGCTCATTTTCTTGTAACTCTGCAATAAACAATTCCAACATCTGTTGGTAACGTTGGGCTGTTGCAGTTTCCTCGAAGAAAATTGGCCCTATTATTCGTTGCCTGGACATAGCTAACCAAACTCCAACTTTTACCGGATGCAATTGCGTTTCTCGAAATTCGTGTTTTCTGCAGACCAGATACAATAGTTTTGTAAATTGATATAGTCTGTTAGATAAAACCAGGCTTCATCCGAGAAAAATGATTTGTTTAGCAAGTCATCGTCCCTTAAATTGTTATTAAACCAATGACAATATTCCAATCGCCTATCGTGATCTAATGGTAATAATTCTTGTACCGTAGAAATTTTATAGGGATGAAATGTAACTTTTTTTGACAGCTCATTGCGCTGGAAGTGTATGTATAGCCTATAAAATTATTAAACGTAATAACTATTTCACTTATGTTAATATTGATTTTTTACCTGTTTGTTGAGCTATTACCACAGATAAATTCCCTTATTTTCTTACAGTATTCAGAAATATACTATTGTTGGTGATATTAGATGTAAATATAAACGATTTGAAAAAAATTATAAGATAAATAATCGAAAGATACTACAACACGCACGCCAATGTCGAAATGTCAAGAAAATTCATTTATATATGAAATTTATATGTTAGCTAACTTCGCTCATTAAATTGGTAATAAGTATAGATAAATTTTTCCGGAACACAGTGTTTTTTTTCTTACGACGATCATTTTGAATCAACATGGTACCTACAGCCGGAAACATCACGCATAAGGTGAGATAATAATGGGTGTCCGACTTCAGTTGGAAGCAAAGGGATTTGTTTTTCAATATTAGTTTCCTTAATAAATAATTCTATGTTTGTTTTATTTTATTTTAGAATTTCCTACGCATTTCTTCTTCTTTGAAACCTCGCCAGTTAATTTCATTTAATTTACTGATTTGCTTCTAACAAAGTAAAAACTTAGCATTGCAGTTAAAACTCATATTTTTGAAGAAAATTTAGTATATAAATAAGAAAATGGATATTCTTTTAGTGACATTAAAGTGATCTTAACCCATCAACCAAATTATCTTCTTTGATCTTAAAAACTTTCCTTCGAATTCGACTATTACATTTTCCGATAAATTGTCAAATCACACAATATATTTCAACATTGTTACGCTGATGAAATAATCACTGTAAGCGCGAAACAAATTTATCACTTAAATTTCTATTGATTTGCGCAGTAATTGAGGGTGCATTGAAAACCATCGGTGAAGTTTGATCTAAGTTTTATTTTACTGTAATAAATGGCAAAGCAAGGCTGAAGAACTACCGCAGCTCGGCACGAATCATTTTCGCATTGTAACAGGACTCTGTACAATGAAAGAACATTTACAGAAAAACTGCAGACTGTGTAATGAGATGACAAAAATGGACCCAGTGGAATGGCTGGTATAATTTAATGGATAAAAGAAATAGGAAATTAAACATAAAAAGCCAACAGATTGCAGTGTTTTTGGAGACTCCATGTTAGACGGCTCCCACAACAAAAACAAAACTAAAACAGCGAAAAAAAACTGTGCAAGAGTGAATAAAAACTAAATTTAATAAAGAACGAATGACTTGTTATTTCGAACAATAGAAAAACACGCAACGACATAAATACCAAGGATGAAACAATTAAATTCGACAAATTTGAATGAATCGACTATTTATAACGTTGCGCTGTCTTGAATACAGCATTCACTGGACTATGTTGCCATTGTTAAGAAAAAAAAAGTTGTTAAAAATAAGATTATGATATGAATGTTTAATGATATTCAAAAATACAATCCTCCTTTGCTAGATGGCGAATAGCTTACACATATACTTCCATAACATCCCCTCTTTTAAACTAAGGAGTGGTTATATTTATATTTTTTTACCAGTAGTAGGTAGCTTGCCGTGGTGGCTGTACGTTTTGTGCCTTCTAAATCAATAACTTGTGTATTATTAGATTTTACTTCATTAAATATTAAATTTATAGTCTATATATCTATATATATATCTAATAAAAACAGTGTAAAAACTAAAAACATGCACAATTTATTCAATATTATATCAAAAATATTTAAATAGTATAAGGACTCCTACTCAAGCAACATTGAAATCATATAGTTACCGTAGGATAAATTTATACACCTAATAATACAGCTACGACGCAAATTAATTAACACCCAATAAACACTGGATTTACAAACAGGTGTGTGTATAGTATAATATGTTCCATAACAGTATATTTACAACTAACTTTTTTTAATTAAGATAAACGACTTAAGAATTTAGCAAAAACTGTTGCCACATGCAAAACTTTTACGAACATCTGTACATCCTGCATGTATACAACGTGTGTATAAATTGTCGCAAAAGCTATACGCACCGACATTCTTCCTTCGTTTCTGAATCTAAAATCTAAATGGTAAAATATGGTACTATGCTTCATGCGTCTTCAGGAGCCACTTGAAAGTAACAATACATTTGACAACACTGTAGTCACATATACTACGTAATGGTAGTTACATACTTGTCAAATTGACAGATCAGAATTACAAATGACAAATTGGATAACACAAATGATACATAGGGAAAAGCAATAAAAAAGCTTTATTAAAACAGAATTAGTAGTTTTGATTTTTCGAACGCATCTCTTGTAATAAATTAGCGACACTATTACCTACGCATATGTTCAAATTGATATCCGTCTGTTTGTAAACACGTTTGCAATCTACGAGGTATTTTGTGTATTACTTGTTCAAGCCTTTCCGGTGTAATTTCTAATACTGCCGCGTTAATTCGTCCTATAACTTCGTCAGCGTCTTGTGGAGGGGTTGCGTAAACTTTCACCTTTATGAACCCCAAACAAAAAAGTCTAAAGGATTTAGGTCGGGAGACCTTGCAGGCCATAAGATAGGACCACCGCGATCAATCCACCTGTTAGGGAAGTGTTCATCCAACCACTCTCTCACATTACGAGAAAAATGTGCCGGAGCTCCATCATGCATGTAAAACATGTTACGGGGTATATTCAATGGCATCTCGTCAATAACTTGTTCTAATACATTTAAATACCCGTTGGCATCAAGTCGATTTGGCAGATAGATTGGCCCAACGACACGGTGATTTATTAAACCCAGCCAAACATTAACTGAAAACTTTCTTTGGTGACCGTATTCCCGAAACGCATGAGGATTTTCATCTGCCCAATGGTGAAAATTATTGGTATTGAGTGCACCATCTCTGGTAAACATTGACTCGTCGGTCCAAAGAACACCTCTTAAAAAGTCGCCATCTTCTTGAATCCTATTTAAGATACTATGATAAAAGTTTAAACGGTGTATGTCATAGTTTTCATAGAGCGGCTGCACCTTAGTTATATGGTATGGTTAAAGAAGGTTTTCACGTAGAACCAAATGAACGGTCTTATTACTGCGGATATTGAATGTGGACGCCAACTGTCGAGTACTGACGGAGGGATCTTCATGTACTGAGTCTAGAATTTCCTCTTCCAGTTGTAATGTACGCCGTTGTCTAGGTCGACCAGCGTTGGCATTTCTTTTCTTAAACGAACCAGTTTCACGTAGACGTTGGTTCAGTCGTCGAAATACGTTTCCAGTAGGATGTCTCCGGTTTGGAAAACGTACGCGATATTCCTGTTCTGCCATGTTAGCATTTCCATTACAAAAACCGTATACCATATACATATCGGCATATTCATTAAATGTAAGAACCATTGTAAATAAACAAAACAATAATACGAGAACGATAAAAACACTGAAACAGAAAAATTAATCAAGAGAATACGAGTAATCACGAAAAAGAGCAGAGCTCGCATAAAATTGAACACTTCCGATTAATGTCAAAATTTGACAGTAATGGTTTTGATTGAAATCAAATTAGAATGCAAAGTCATTGTCCTACAATGTTGCCAAATGTGTTTTTCATGAGAGGATGCTTATGAAGAAATGTTGAAACCAGGCTCTAAAATCAAAAAGAAACTGTTTACGAAAAAACAGGAATAAGAAATCGTCTAAATTCAAAATTGCAGCTATCTATACCGACAAATAACGAACACAAACGCTTATTAAGGAACTAAAAAACCGAACTTCAAGAACCTCGTGAAGACTTATGAAGCATAGTACAATATTTTACCATTTAGATTTTCGATTCAGAAACGAAGGAAGTATGTCGCTACGTGTAGCTTTTGCGACAATTTATACACACGTTGTATAGGAAGTTATGTTATATTCAATGTGATGCATTTATATTCAAATTGAGTAATTAATATTAATATTAATTTAAAAAAGTAAACGCGATTTTCAATTGTTTTTCTGATTACACGATTGTAATCAGCGCAAAAAACTCTACATCTTTAATAATTCAACTAACGTCGTAGCTGCAATATTCGCAAACTGGCACATTATTCTCGGACATTTAAGTATTAATGTAATCTTTATTCATAAATTTCTATACGTATTGGGAAATTGATATCTATATTAATAAATAAGCAGTAACTATATTATTTGTACACGATTACTTTGCTGTCTAGGTACTTTTGCTTTTTCTATATAATATCTATTATGGCGCTGTTCACTTGAAACAGATCCATATTAAGCGTCATTCATCCATTCCAAATCCTCATCAATTTAAATTTAAAGACTCCAATAGTTGTCCCTGCTGTTAATATGGCACTTTAGATGCGTGACTGGAATTCTTCGACCTACGCCCCATAAATAAACATCGTTTATGCGAACTACGGTCCTTAAATCCGCTAGAGGCGGGAACTTAAGGGAAGATGAATATTATTTCCGTTCCGATGTTGAAAAATTACCCCACTCCCGTGTAGGAGCACCGGCATTATGTAATCGATGCCCGGATCCCGGAAGGGAACCTTATTTGGGAAAGTAGCTCTCAGGAGCGGTGTAAAAGATGTACGGCGGAAGACGTCAAAGTCGACAGAGGAAAGACAAATGTTTGCGCGTATGTATATTCTATACCCTGTGCGTTATGCGGTTCGACTATAAAATGTCTTTCATTATTTTGACTGTCGATCAAAACCAAAAAGTTATAGTTGTTACACAGTCATAATTTTAGATTTTTACTTAAGTGGATTAGCTTCTAGTGAATTTATACAAGTTACTCTACGTTAAAAGCTGCCTTCCTTCTGGTAATATACCGTCCCAACGTCAGGATAAACTGAGAAACCCTTGTCTCAGTTATTGAGCTCTAAGGTAGTTTATAGGATGTTGGTAGGTAAGTTATGTTCCTAAAATCATCGGGAGATTCTTTTTACGAATGATATAAAATATACCATCAACTGATTACGCTCTAACGAGCTCAGATTTCTGCACGATTCAAACGACCCTACATAAGCGAACTGTAATTAACACTAATTGGAAAGGCGTCCTCATTACGTTGCACTCGGCGAGTTGATACACCGAAACCCTGGGGTTTCCTTCAAGAGAGGGCGCTCGCGAATTACAAATACCTATGCCATCTATATCTTCGCCTCGGTGTTATTAATCATGCTATATAAAAGCGCACGTCCGAATTAAGAAAATTTACATTTAATTTTCATCTACGCAATAAAGGTTTATGTATTTGCAATCAGTGTATTCACTTAACTTGCTACTATACAACGTGTGTATAAATTGTCGCAAAAGCTACACGTAGCGACATACTTCGTTCGTTTCTGAATCGAAAATCTAAATGGAAAAATATTGTACTATGCTTCATAATCTTCAGGAGGTTCTTGAAGTTCGGTTTTTTAGTTCCTTAATAAGCGTTTGTGTTCGTTATTTGTCGGTATAGATAGCTGCAATTTTGAATTTAGACGATTTCTTATTCCTGTTTTTTCGTAAACAGTTTCTTTTTGATTTTAGAGCCTGGTTTCAACATTTCTTCATAAGCATCCTCTCATGAAAAACACATTTGGCAACATTGTAGGACAATGACTTTGCATTCTAATTTGATTTCAATCAAAACCATTACTGTCAAATTTTGACATTAATCGGAAGTGTTCATTTTATGCAAGCTCTGCTCTTTTTCGTGATTACTCGTATTCTCTTGATTAGTTTTTCTGTTTCAGTGTTTTTATCGTTCTCGTATTATTGTTTTGTTTATTACAATGGTTTTACATTTATGAATATGCCGATATGTGTATATGTTATATGTTTTTGTAATGGAAATGCTAACATGGCAGAACAGGAATATCACGTACGTTTTCCAAACCGGGGACATCCTACTGGAAATGTATTTCGACGGCTGGACCAACGTCTACGTGAAACTGGTTCGTTTAAGAAAAGAAATGCCAACGCTGGTCGACCTAGACAACGGCGTACATTACAACTGGAAGAGGAAATTCTAGACTCAGTACATGAAGATCCCTCCGTCAGTACTCGACAGTTGGCGTCCACATTCAATATCCGCAGTAATAAGACCGTTCATTTGGTTCTACGTGAAAACCTTCTTTATCCATACCATATAACTAAGGTGCAGCCGCTCTATGAAAACGATAACATACACCATTTAAAGTGTTGTCATAGCATCTTAAATAGGATTCAAGAAGATGGCGACTTTTTAAGAGGTGTTCTTTGGACCGACGAGTCTATGTTTACCAGAGATGGTGTACTCAATACCCATAATTTTCACCATTGGGCAAATGAAAATCCTCATGCGTTTCGGGAATACGGTTACCAAAGAAAGTTTTCAGTTAATGTTTGGCTGGGTATAATAAATCACCGTGTCGTTGGGCCAATCTATCTGCCAAATCGATTTGATGCCAACGGGTATTTAAATGTATTAGAACAAGTTATTGACGAGATGCCATTGAATATACGCCGTAACATGTTTTACATGCATGATGGAGCTCCGGCACATTTTTCTCGTAATGTCAGAGAGTGGTTGGATGAACACTTCCCTAACAGGTGGATTGGTCGCGGTGGTCCTATCTTATGGCCTGCAAGGTCTCCCAACCTAAATCCTTTAGACTCTTTTGTTTGGGGTTTCATAAAGGTGAAAGTTTACGCAACACCTCCACAAGACGCTGACGAAGTTATAGGACGAATTAACGCGGCAGTATTAGAAATTACACCGGAAAGGCTTGAACAAGTAATACAGACAAATACCTCGTAGATTGCAAATGTGTTTACAAACAGACGGAAATCAATTTGAACATATGCATAGGTAATAGTGTCGCTAATTTATTACAAGAGATGCGTTCGAAAAATCAAAACTACTAATTCTGTTTTAATGAAGCTTTCTTATTGCTTTTCCCTATGTATCATTTGTGTTATCCAATTTGTCATTTGTAATTCTGGTCTGTCAATTTTGACAAGTATTGTAACTACCTTTACGGTAGTATGCGACTACAGTGTTGCCAAATGTATGTTATCTTCAAGCGCTTATGAAGCATAGTACAATATTTTACCATTTAGATTTTCGATTCAGAAACGAAGGAAGTATGTCGCTACGTGTAGCTTTTGCGACAATTTATACACACGTTGTATAAGAAAGAAGATGATGTATTTATATTGAGAATAAAATTTATTCAGTTTTCCAAACCCGTGAATTTGTTAGACGAAACAATTTTTTTGTTCAAATGTAATTAATATACTAAAATCATTACGAACATTTAATATTTTCACCACAAAAATAATTATTTTAGATTTAAGTAAATAGATTTTCTCAACTGGAATTGATAGAAGTATATAAAAGTATTATTAGAAGTATTGCCATTATTTGCTTCCAAAATATAAGTATTGTTTAATTAATATATGGATGCCTTTCTTCTTTTTTGTTTTTTGAAAAGTTTGCGTCGTAAACTCCAAGCAAACTAAGTACATATTAAAAATGCAGGCGCTGTAAGGCTGTTATGACGTTTTAAGATTAATGTGAGGTCCGCTTTTTTTATTACTCAATTTAAAGTATAGGTCCGTAGCAGAGGCAAAGTTTTAATTGGCGCAGTTGGAGAAATGAAAGCTTTAGTTCGCTAGTGAGAGAAAACTTTCTTATAAATACACGTAGAACGGAACGTAGTTTGACTACCTTGCATTATCGGACTTTCCTAGGTCTAGAATCTGAAATTTTATAACTGTTTTTAAATATGAAAAAAAAAACACATAAGGACTAATAATATAGGAGCTGCAATATAAATAGTTGCAGCGTTCATAAAGTTCCTGTGTTGCAGTAATTTGAGAGGATTTTTTTCCTAAGAAAGAACCTACATACACCTACACTTTATCGGACGAACGCTCTACCATTTGAGCTAGCGAGGAGTGCATATAGGTTCATACGAAAATCGACTCATCATATCGATTAGGTATGCTAAAAGCCGGCAGTTCACCGAATTATGCAAAGATTGTAAGCTTCTTACAGCATGAAATCATTAAGGAATTGTATTTCTACTAATTACTGTGAGCTGAAGCTTGCAATCTTTGCATTCTAAGTTTTACATTGGTACCAAAAAAAAACAACAACACATTTTATAACAATTTTTTTACAAAAGAAAAAGTTCATCTTCAATTTGTCGAAAAACTTCCTTTTCCGGAATCAGGCCGTCATAATAAAGCAAAAAGAAAAAATAAAAGAGTGTTGTAAATATGGTATTTATACAGCAATGTGGCAAGAATTGTTATTTAAGAAGAGGGATTGATTAATTGATTGATTTAGACACTGCCTAGGCAATCAAATTTAAATTTCCCACAATTATTTTTAGTATCTTCAACATAAAGGTATTATGTATGTAGATGAAGGGTGGTGTTACACTGCGACCCAAAGGATCTATTGTGTCCCTCATTCTTGCTGCTTTACAGCTGGCCTTCCAATCCTATTCCTTTTAAAAAGTGTAGGATGTCAGAGGGCCCCAGTCTAGGTAAGTCTCCCTCTTCGATTTCACATGCTCCCAGGTACAATGCCCTCGGGTTGCACAGTGCTACGCAGTTTGAGAGGAGGTGGATGGGTGTTTCATCCTGTTCCCCACAAAATCTGCATTCAGGATCTTTTTCCAATCCAAGCTTACTCATGTGTCCTTTCAGTCTACAATGGCCTGAAAGTATTCCTGTTAATATGCGAACATTGTCTTACTCAGGTTGATGCATTCTGTAAACCTCTTCTGGTTATAAGTTCCAGAAGAATTTTACTTTTGCCTCATTCCCCTGGAGATTTTCCCAGTAAACTGGATTTTCTCTGCTCCATTTCTATTTTTAGTTTCTTCAGTATTGTACTGCTACTTAACCCGCAAAATGGTTCAGGCCCTACGAAAGGCATTCCAGCCCTTTTTTTTGCGAGGTTATCCGTTATTTCGTTTCCTTCCACTCCTGTGTGACCCGGAACCCACAGGAGGGTTACTTTATTTCTTTTGCCTAGCTCATTAGTTTCCCTAGGCATTCCCAGACCATCTTGGAGCTGATTTTCATATGAGCTCAGCGCCTGATTGGCTGCTTGACTATCAGACAGATGATAATCTCCTGTTTCCGATAGTTCCTATCCATATTTGAAACTGAACACATCTTCCAATAGCGTGTTATTTCCGCTGAAATATCTTGGGTATTTTCCCAAGCTTTCGAAATATGTAGTTCTCGGCCCGTATATTCCTATTCCAGTTCCTTCTGCCGTTTTGGAGCCATCAGTGTACCATTTGATGGCATTTCTATTAAAATTCAAGATGGTGTTATGATCCCACTCGCTCCTGTTACTTAGCTTTATGGTGAATTCCTTCACAAAGCTAAATTTTTTTAACATGTCATCCCGGGGCATACCCCAGGTTTGATCACCGTCAGGAGATTGAGGCCTATGCCTAATCATTCCTCCTTGACCATTCTTAGTGCGGTTCTTTTCGCCAGCCCTCCACTACAATGTGGAGGGGGCAAGATCCAATACTACTTCAATAGCTGCTGTTGGGCAGGTTCTCACAGCCCCCGTTATGCATACACATTGTAATCTTTGCACTTTCGAAGGTTAATTCTCGTGTGGCCAGATTAGTTCTTTTGCTCCATGCTACTGATGCATAGGTGATGATCGGTCTCACTATCGCTGTATACATCCAAAGCAGTATTTTTGGGTTGCATCCCCAATTTTTCCCTGCAAAGTTTCTGCACACCATCAGAGCTCTTTTGGCCTTGTTGGTTACCTCAAGCTCATGTTTGTTCCATAGAAGTTAGGAAGAACATAAAGGTATTAACTTAACTATTAATATAACAAACTAATGTATTTCTGCTACTAACTGTTATAATTAAGAGGATTTTTCCAAGAAAAAATGTCTATTAATTATTTAATTAATAATAAACTTTTCAATTATTTGCACAAACTTTTCTAAAATCCGTCATGGATTTAACGAACTAAAATGAGAATCTCCATACAAAACCTCAAGCACTCGTTTATTCTCTGGGTCACTTAATTTTTATTATTTTACAATATCTGCCTAACTCTTACAATGCGATTTATTCATAAAAAAAAATGACGCCATTTTCCTAAGTACTTTTAACCTGCCACAAAAGCTTGTAACGCGGAAGGTCTTTATTGGCGTTTGAGTTATTAGATTTGACATTAGCGAAAGGCGAGGGCCTTAACGGTTGGTTGGACTGCTTTGCCGATGTTTTTATTACTTACTATAAAGCGATGTTTTTGTGATTGCTGCTTCGGTGACAGAATTATATTGCTGTGGAAGGTATTTTGGTTATTAAGTGCTTGGGTGAAGGGAAGCGAGAGATATTATACGCTGGGAAATGAAATTTTGAAGGGATTCAAATGTCTTTTTGAAGGGGTAGTTTGGGAGAGGTGGTTTCGATATTAAATGAAGAAAACTGAAAGAAAATTTATACCAGGGTGTGCCTACATAAGTTATCTGGCATCGATCGGTGATGCTTTACTTAAACACTTAATCGAAAAATGTTTTGAATAAAGATTACTTAAGATCAAATGCTCTATAACTCGAAATTATTTAAACATATACAAATAGCTACATACAAATTTCGTACATTAAATGAATTTTCTTGACATTTAGCTATATTGGCGTTCGTGTTGTAGTATCTTTCGATTATTTATCTTATGTTTTTTTTTCAAACCGTTTATATTTACTTCTAATATCACCAACAATAGTATTTCTGAATACTGTAAGAAAATAAGGGAATTTATCTGTGGTAACTAGGTCAACGAACAAGTAAAAAAATCAATATTAACATTAAGTGAAATAGTTTTTATTATTATATATATTACATTTTATAATTTTATAGACTTATCATACACTTCGGCGCAACGAGCTGTCAGAAGAAAGTTACATTTTCATCCCTATAAAGTTTCTACGGCACAGGAATTATTACCATTAGATCACGATAGGCGATTTGAATATTGTCATTGGTTTAATAACAATTTAAGGGACGATGACTTGCTAAACAAATCATTTTTCTCGGATGAAGCCTGGTTTTATCTAACAAGCTATATTAATTCAGAAAACTATCGTATCTGGTCTGCAGAAAATCCACACGAATTTCGAGAAACGCAATTGCATCCCATAAAAATTGGAGTTTGGTTAGCTATGTCCAGGCAACGAATAATAGGGCCAATTTTCTTCGAGGAAACTGTAACAGCCCAACGTTACCAACAGATGTTGGAATTGTTTATTGCAGAGTTACAACAACATGAGCTTGAAGCAGGTTATTTTCAGCACGATAATGCTCCAGTATATACTGCTCGACAAACCTGCCAATATCTTCAACAGTTTTTTGCTGACAGGGTCGTTAGAGCACAAAGATGGCCACCAAGATCGCCTGATCTAACCCCATTAGATTACTTCATGTTTGGCTATCTAAAAAATAGGATCTATAGAAACCGCATGCATACCATAGAAAAACTGAGCGATGCAGTTTTATCACTTAATAATTATACTAATTGTATGTTATAATTTAAAGTAATAAATAAATTTAGTTAAACACTAGTTAGTACTGGATTGTAAAATCATAATTTAGTAAAGTTAAATTAATTACATTTCATTTTTACACGCAGAAACACCAATCCATAGTCGTTTATATAATGCGAGTTCAAATATAGGTTACGTTTTCCTTATTTATGACAGATCCGTTTACTTTCTTATGTTCCAACACTGACTTAGTTCAAACCTTCATTACAAACATGTGGCATACACCTACACCCTGTTACTATCTATAGGAGCGGAATTGACAATCTTTTTGAATCTCATAGTACAGGATGTTTGGTTTTGTTAGTACGTTACGCAATTCTATTTATTGTAAACATTTTTGAGTGTCGACAAACCAATACGTGACCAATGCCACTACCAAAATGATATTTTGGATAAATGAAATCATGACTTCCCAGAGGGTAAATTTAATTGATTATACAGGGTATTCCACGTAACTGGTTCATTAAAAGTTTATGATGTTCTATTATTTACTTATATTTGACGTTTTGGCACCAGTATCTGTTCGATTGGAACTATAAATGTAAAATACCTTAACCAAAATATCACTTCCGGTTGACCGGAAATGGATGTCAACTTTCTTATTTTAAATAGAATGATCTAATTTTTTATTCATTTTTGGATTCTACAACTATAAATACGTCAGTTTTCATTAGCTATTCCTATAGCTACATGTTGCCGTTTTTGAGTTATTTAAGTTTTTCTTTTTTCTAGTCATAATCATTGCATCATTGAGAAATTAATATCTCGGTTAATACTGCAAGTAGAGACTCCAAATTTGCTATGTTATGAATGTAGATATTACTCTAGAAAACGGTAAGCACACTTTACATTTTAACATACAGGGTGTTCAAAACTGAGGAACAAAGTGACATATTTTCAAATGCAGAAAACTCAATTTTTTTAAATAGAACACCCTGTATTTTAATTCGAAATTAGGAAATAAATATCATCCCCTATCACTTTATATGAGCATTCCCTATACCTATCTTTAATAGATTTTGAGATATGAGCGACTTTTGTTAAACAGACTAAGTAGCAATATCTTTAAAGGTTTGTAGCTGGCTCTGAAATGGATTCACGTCAAATTCATGTATTATTTTTGAATAACCATACAAGAATGCCTGTTCGAATAGTCATTTCTATTAATATTGCGTTGTACGAAAGTGTAATTACAATGATATACATAAACACTTTTGGTTAGTCAATGAACTTGACATTAATCCCATTCAGAGCCAGCTACAAACACGCAAGGATAGGGCTACTTAGTCTGTTTAACAAAAAGTCGTTCATATCTCAAAATCTATTAAAGATAGGTATAGGGAATCCTAATATAAAGTGATAGGGGATGATATTTGCTTCTTAATTCCGAATTAAAATACAGGGTGTTCTATTTAAAAAAAAAGAATACTTAGTCTGTTTAACAAAAAGTCGCTCATATCTCAAAATCTATTAAAGATAGGTGTAGGGAATGCTCATATAAAGTGATAGGGGATGATATTTACTTCCTAATTCCGAATTAAAATACAGGGTGTTCTATTTAAAAAAAATGAGTTTTCTGCATTTGAAGATATGTCACTTTGTTCCTCAGTTTTGAACATCCTGTATGTTAGAATCTAAAGTGTGCTTACCGTTTCTTAGAGTTATATCTACATTCATAACATAGCAAATTTGGAGTCTCTACTTGCAGTATTAACCGAGATATTAATTTCTCAATGATGCAATGATTATGACTAAAAAAAAAGAAAAACTTAAATAACGCAAAAACGGCAACATGTAGCTATAGGAATAGTTAATGAAAACTGACGTATTTATAGTTGTAGAATCCGAAAATGAATAAAAAATTAGATCATTCTATTTAAAATAACAAAGTTGACATCCATTTCCGGTCAACCGGAAGTGATATTTTGGTTAAGGTATTTTACATTTATAGTTCCAATCGAACAGATACTGGTGCCAAAATCTCAAATATAAGTAACTAATAGAACATCATAAACTTTTAATGAACCAGTTACGTGGAATACCCTGTATTTTAGCTTGCTCCACTACTGTATTGATCAACATCAATTTTAAAATATATTCCTCCACGTCCAACTAATCTATGTACGTTACGTTTACATATTTCACCGATTAAAACCCGTATTCTTTATTTCTTTTTCCTACACGATTACTCCGACAAACAATAGTAAAAAATACATCGCCTCGTTTTGCCATATCAGGCCGATAGGTGCCGCTCTTTTTCCCCAATCAATAATTTACGTAGCAGCTAATTGCTCGAAACCTCTGCAGGCCGTCCGCTTTTTTTTTTAATTTTTTATTATTATAGGTTTTTTATTGGTCGATTAACGTACAGAAAAATGGTATAAACTCCAGGCGAAATGAAGGCAAAGCTTCGACGGAATTTTTAATGAGATTTGCCCGGTTGGAAAAGCTGAAATGGAATGGCTATTAATCCCTTCGCTATTAGCCGTAAATTATAATGGAAATCGCTATGCTAAATGGTAATTGCAGCGACTCTTTCTTGACGAAATATATACTTACAAACAGTGGCGGTTCGTGAGAATTTTGCTTGGGCGTTCATAATTTTTAGCATATCCTAAAAGGTGTAGATCCAAGAGAAACGATGTGTTTTGTCAGTTTTAATATTGGAGTGCACGAGATTAACAAAAGAAAACTTCTCTGAAAAAAACACAATACACACAAACGGAATATATCTAACTAGGTATTTCCATTTGACAGTGATTTGAGGCTTCAAGCTAGGGTGCTGGGGTGTTTATACACAAAAAAATAATTACTCAATTTGAATATAAATGCATCACATTGAATATCACATAACTTCCTATATAAGCAAGAAGATGATGTATTTATATTGAGAATAAAATTTGTTCAGTTTTCCAAACCCGTGAATTTGTTAGACGAAACAATTTTTTAGTTCAAATGTAATCAATATACTAAAATCATTATGAACATATAATATTTTCACCATAAAAGGAATTATTTAAGATTTGAGTAAATAGATTTTCCCAACTGAAAACTATCATATTTATGCCTTAATAATTTATATACATTTGATAGAAGTACGTATATAAAAGTATTATTTTAAGTATTGCCATTATTTGCTTCCAAAATATAAGTATATTGAACTGATAATACTTACCTGCTTAATCTAAGCATTTCTATTATGCAAGGGTTAATAATTACCTGCTAATTTTGTGTCTGTAACACCAAAAAACCTCGGTAGGGGAAAATTAATAAATAAAGAAATATTATGTAATTAAATAAATTTACTGTCATTCTTTATAGTTTTACAATGTTTGGGAGAAGGTAGCGTATCGGGGTACTCTAGGAGTGCGCACGGGATATTGATGCGTAGAGGTGTAGATGTTATGCGTATCCGTCGTTGCGACCGATGTTCTCAGGATACTTCCCACTTAATGCCTAGGCCTGGTATCTAGTTGGCGTTGGTTACTAATATAATTTCAATCAGTATAATAATTTGCTGATATTACCTACTGAAAACTAATAACTAGTAAATACCTACATATGTTTGTTAATGTACACACCTACCAGGTTCATATATTATCGATACAATAGCGCTGACTCTAAGTATTATTGCATATTTCAGGAATGCCTAGGGAAACTAAATGAGCTAGGCAAAAGGAATAAAGTAACCCTCCTGTGGGTTCCGGGTCACACAGGAGTGGAAGGAAACGAAATAACGGATAATCTCGCAAACAAAGGGGCTGGAATGCCTTTTGTAGGGCCTGAACCCTTTTGCGGGTTAAGTAGCAGTACAATACGGAATAAACTAAAAATAGAAATGGAGTAGAGAAAATTCAGTTACTGGGCAAATCTCCAGGGAATGAGGCAAAGTAAAATTCTTCTGGGAACTTATAACCAGAAGAGGTTTACAGAATGCATCAACCTGAGTAAGAACAATGTTCGCATATTAACAGGAATACTTTCAGGCCATTGTAGACTGAAAGGACACCTGAGTAAGCTTGGATTGGAAAAAGATCCTGATTGCAGATTGTGTGGGGAACAGGATGAAACACCCATCCACCTCCTCTCAAACTGCGTAGCACTGTGCAACCCGAGGGCATTGTATCTGGGAGCATGTGAAATCGAAGAGGGAGACTTACCTAGACTGGGGCCCTCTGACATCCTACACTTTTTAAAAGGAATAGGATTGGAAGGCCAGCTGTAAAGCAGCAAGAATGGGGGACACAATAGATCCTTTAGGTCGCAGTGTAACACCACCCTTCATCTACATACATACATACATACAAGTATTATTTCAAGGTTTTTTAAACCAGTAATCCTTTAATATTAGATAACACGTACGTACTTACCTTCGAATATTTTAATGGTAGCATCTGTGCATCAGCCCCATTCCACCCCATTCTTTAAGTAGCTGTGAAACGGCTGGGGTATCCATTTAGATGTACTTACACTCACAACCAACAACACTGTTCGCTGGTCAATCAAAAGTGACGCCAAATAAAGCGTATGTATATGCAAAATCCCCTAAACCCCCCTAAAAAGGAGGGAACCAATGACAGATAAGTTTTAGTGTAATAAATGGTGGGGTAAAATTCGTTTCAAATGTTTCAATATTATGGTAATTTCAATTTGATATTTCATCTTTTCAGTACAAAACATTTAGTAATTTTATATAGCAATTCATTATATACCAAACGTATAAGGGATTTTATTTTGAATCTACAGACTTTCTCACTATGATTGCATACATTTATTCCTTGCAACAATAACAATGTTCATTTAGAGGAAGTATACTTCAATGCAAATATTTATACTATTTGTTCTAAGAGCATATTGTGTTTTCAGAGAATTTACTCTTATGTTCTAACCAACAAGATTTATTTCATTCAAATATATATTAAAGAAATAAATTCAAATAAGGATTAAAGAATTTTTTGTGTGTAATGTCACATATTATAAGATGTACAGTTTCATCATTTCAATGTCACTTAACACACAACTTTCCTCCCTAGGGAGGAAAAGTATAACTTTTCTCCCTCAAATGAGGGATTCCCACCTTGCTGGGAAAAATGATATTTTTTTTTAAATTATTTAGATATACTATTGAAGTACCACAAAACCAGCAACAAAAACATCCAACTGCTGTGTATTATGATGAAAATTTGGTTTCAATTCTTATTAATTAATTTGCGATTACAGTAGGTGTGCAGATAAACTTTCATGTTTGTGTTATGCAAAAATATGTTGGTAAAAACATGTTTACGAAGTTCACCGCACGCGGAATTTTGATAACTCACAAATTACCACAATCAAGATTTCTTTGGTAGTATATATAGTTCCCAAACTCTCTCTGTGTTGCCCAGTCAATGTTAGATAACTTTGAAGAAGTATAATTAATATACTAAACATGGTAAGATATTTTTAACTTCTACATTATCACTTCAAGTCGTTTAATTTAAAAAATAGATATATAATGGATAAATTCAATACGTGTTCTAGGGTGCAGTACAGAGTCTACCCCAATTTACCACCCAATTGGAGCAGTTGGCATCGCTAAATGTTGATACGGATGCAAAGAAAGCCCGACTTACTAAAATAATTTGTACTATAGGTGAGTTTCGGAATAAAAATTTGTACCAAACTTTATTGAATTTATTATTATTATTATTATCAAAATAGCAAATACGTTAAACATATTCTACAAGTACAGAAATTGGCGTGAAGATGGCGGTTCTCCTATTTCACTACACTAACTTTCCATACTCGATATAAGTTTTCTACATGGTAGAGATAGCTATCAAATTACTTTTCTCTATTACTTGCCAGATAAATTTAATCTTAAGAACTGTTATCACAACAGCTTCTTCATTGCATACGGCGATCCTTGTTGGGGGTAAGCATTAGAAATTTTCATATTTTGTTTGTCTTTTATGCATTCAATTCCGGTTAATAAACTCTACCAGGCCATTTTAGTTTCGACGATTTTTTGTTAGGAAGGAAATCAGGTATACTGAATTTTTCTTTGTAATTTTACTTTTAAACACGTATATAAAACTTCTATGGAAATTATCACTAATTTAGAAATTCTACTTGAGAGTATTCCAGATTGCATGGAAACATCTTATGGAAAAGTTACCCACATTTCAAAAATTTCACTATGAATATTCCGAGCTACATGATACAACCTTGGAAAAATTTCCTATAGTTAGAAGTGTTACTTCTAACAGTAAAATATCTGTACGGTATTTTGCCCAAAATTCGTACAGCAATTTTACCAAAACATTTATAGCGACTTCCCACTAATTATTCTATTAATGTGAACTTCAAATTTTTAAAGCTAATTAGCCAGTTCTTTGGAAAACCCTGTATAGTATACCTACATATTTTTCAAACGTATTTGAACGATAAAAACGTAATCTGCATTTTACTTTTTTTTCTATTGCAAATACTTAGAAGTTATAGAATTGAAATGTTACCAAATATCATTTAAAGGGCCCATAGCGACTAAAGAAATGATTAAGGACCTTCTAAAAGCTGGAATGAACATCGCACGGTTGAATTTTTCACACGATTCGCATGTAGAGCACGAGCGAAGAATAAAGATGATCAGAGAAGCAGTTGCAGAACTGGAGAATGAGACCAAACTGATGTATCCTTTGGCTATAGCCTTAGATACTAAAGGGCCAGAAATTAGGACTGGTACGTTGAAAAAGGTAGGTCTAACTTAATATTTTATTTTTTCTTTTTGATGTATATTCTTGATCCTTTTCACTCATTTTTGACTAGGGGATTGGAAATAAAGTCGAATTGAAAACTGGTAATCAAGTAAAGCTAACAGTATCTGAAGGTGACAAAGGTGAATGCTCAGATAAACAAATTTATATTAGTTATGAACGTTTGCCACAGATACTTGATATAAATAGACCTGGCACAATCTATATTGATGATGGGAAAATAATATTAAAGCCAACAAAAATCGAAGGAAATACCGTGATATGCGAAATATCCCAAGGTGGCCTTCTAGGTAGCAGAAAAGGAGTTGTATTGCCTGGAGTTGATCTAGGCCTCCCAGCAGTATCTGAGCAAGATAAGTTGGACTTGCAATTCGGTGTTAAACATAAGGTGGATATGATTTTCGCATCCTTCATTCAAGACGCGTCAGGAGTCGAAGCTATACGCGAAGCCCTAAATCAGACATACCCAAAAATTTTAGTGGTAGCAAAAATTGAAACCAAAAGCGCTTTAAATCATATAGATGAAATCATAAAAGTCGCCGATGGTATAATGGTGGCCAGAGGAGACTTGGCTGTACATACACCGATCACAAGATTGTTTCAAGCGCAAAAATCCATCATAGCTAAATGCAATATCGCTGGGAAACCGGTTATATGTGCCACACAAATGCTGGAATCGATGATGAACGAGGTTAGACCAGCGAGATCTGACGTTTCGGATATTGCCAATGCTGTGCTGGATGGTGCCGATGGGGTTATGTTATCTGGGGAGACTGCCGTAGGAAAACATCCCGTCAAGTGTGTTAAAACCATGGACGAAATCTGCAAATACGCAGAGATGAGTATATGGCACAGGAGGATGTTTGACGAGTTGACCAGTAAGGTAATATTTAAGTGAAGCTAATAGGGAAAGCATGTCAAAAAAATTGTATTTTCCTTTACTTTTCATGCAGGATCTTAAGCGGCAGAAGGAGTTGATGACTTACGATAATCTCCTAAGTCAAAGCAGCGTGTATGAATCTATGATATCAGGCGCTTCCGCCATCATAATCGATATTCATGATTTAGTACATTTTGCGGCGAAACTCAGACCACATTGTCCTATTATTACGGTAACCTATTACCAAGCTACAAGCGAAGAAGTTTCCAAAAAACTGTTATTGGTCCGGGGCGTCCATGAACTTCGTGTAAAGTACGGAGATGATGGAGCATCGACTGACAGTGTGCAATTGTGCCTTGCATATGCCAAAAATACAGGAATCGTTAAAAAGGATGATAATGTCGTTATCTTATCGTTTAATAAATTGAGTTTGAAATGTTGGTTTATCAAATAGTGTCCTGTTTGAAAATGTAGGCTAAAAAGAATAATAAACTTTACTCTATATTCATTTTTCAAATATATTTTACAGAAACTTACTAAATTCTTCAATTTAATAGTCACATCAAAATATTTTTTTTTCCAGCAGGGAGGAAAAGTAAGTGACATTGACATGATGAAACTGTACATCTTATAGTATGTGACATTATTGACTAGATGACATTAGTACATTCGATCCAGTCTGAGCCCATTTATGAGATAATTGCTAAATTATTATTAGGTATTAAATTTCAATTATGCTATTATTAAACACTTTTAAAACGACGCTAACTTGACAGTTCTCAAAATATATTTGACAGATTAAGCCTACAATCTATCATGTCTTTATTATTTTTAGACATTTAGTTAAAATTGGACTGGCTGGGAAAAATAGTATTCGAACCACGCACGTGAGGAAAGTGCTATTGCAGACCTTGGGCAATTACAAACCTCGCCTTTGGCTCGATTTATAATATTTGCCCACGGCCTCCAATAGAGCACTTTCCTCCCTTGGTTTGAAATATATTATTTTTTATTACATAAGCACTGAGCCGGCAGTACGGCTGAGAAGGAAGGGTGCATCATTGCCAATCTTGAAAGTCAAGCAGCAATATGCGGTACTGGTTGTTGGTTGGGTCACCATTCGGACAACACTTCTCAGTGGCTCGGTGTGTTCCGACACTCTAGCCAAGGGCCTTCAAGGCCTGTAGTGCTGAGTAATTATTATTATATTATATTATACATAAGCACTGAAGTTACAACTACAATACAAACTCGTCAAAAATGATGCGAGCAATACACTGGACCCATAAAAATTGCGCCATTCCATTTAAAATATGAAAGTTGATATCGACACCCTGTATACTAAAAGTGCTATGAAGTTTAACATATTTTCTTTAAGTAAATCATAGTCGGTCATGAATACTCTGCACTGAGAAACATGGCCTAAGTAAAGTGCTTACTTGATAAAAAATTATTTACAATAGATAAAGTTTTACTTGGAACTATTCTCGTTAATTAATACCTGCAACTAAACCCAGTTTCCTGAATGCAAGTTGTTACTGTAAATAGTGCTTTTATTAACGGCTATTACACAGCGTACCTGACGAATTTGTGGTAAGTAACGTATTACTTATGACTATTGGTACTGTATCTAATTACACCACATGGTTAGTAGAAGTAACATATATGCTGATCGCTATTAAACTCATGTATTTTCTTAAATAGGTAACAACTTGCCACAACTATAATTATTTGAGTTTTGCTGCCACCCCGTGATTGTTTTACTATTCCTGATTGGCTAATGCAGCGGAATAATGAAATAGTCCCCGAGACAGCTAAGCGCGCAGGCGCGTGCTAGCGTCAAGTAAGAGTTATGGACGTGGGAAAAGGTCGTCGAAAAAGGGTGGCCACGGAGTACGGTCATTGTAGGCCAGTTGGAACGCAAATATATTAAAAACATCGGGTGGGTTAACTCAAGGTTAACCCATCCGTATAAAGAATCCCAGCAAAAGAAGAAGTATCGAGCCTATAAGCAATCGGATGTTTCAAGATTGCAGTTTTAAACCACGTGGTGAGATATTTGAATTCGCCGTCATTGTGATGATATCTGCGCCCGCTGGTGAAGTTAAAGTGTGGATGCCGTCGTTAGGTGAGTGACGGTCCAAGTGCCACCTGCAGTTAGGGTACCCCGACGAAGTAGCCGTTTTCGAGGCGATCACCGGACATAACCGCCACGTACGCCGACAGAGGATCAACTCGCCGAGACAACGCCCAGTGCAAAGAACCAACAGAAACTGCAAGTTTACCGCCTAGGTATATTATTTCTTTGTTGGTTATTAGTTGTAATTTCAAAGCCATATTTCTCTTTTGTCCTTTGTTTAGATTTCAATAGTTTCAATAACTAAATAACGTTTCAAGGGGGTCCCATTGACCTTATCTTTTATTATTGCTTTGTTCATTTTTTCATTATTAAGAAATATATTTTATGAGTCATTACCTTGTAAATTGTTTAAAAACAAAACTCTAGTTAAAGTGAAACCAATATCTTTCATTAATTTCAGGTAGTCACTGTGTTTATCCTATACAAAATAAAACTATTACTAATAATACTGCTTTTTTTCTTAAGTAATAAGTATTATGTACTATCTTTAGCAAAATAAATGCGAATTTAATCTTCAATTATTAATGCAATCGAAGCTACAGCACACTGAATAGTAATTAAAAATTATTTGCAAACAATTTTGAATTACGCATTGCTCGGTACGCAGTACTTATAGTTGCGGTTGCATAGATAATCTAAGATTTGTGGAACTTTTTTTTTGTACTTTATCAGTTATTCACACAGAGTACACAGTAAGCTACTTAATAAATATTCACGAAACTTCCTCGTTTCCTACACTACCTATAGTTGAACAACAAATTTAAGGTAAGTATATTTTATATTTATAGCAAACCATTACCATTTATATATCAGGTATTTAGTGAACGCGCATTAATGATACTCTTTCCTTATCACAAGTAATCTAAATAGCTTGTATTCATTATGAAGGTGTGATAGCTGTTATAGAATAGTTCACTCACAGAAATATACCTACTACTTGACAAGGGCAAATCTTTGCTTACTGCAACTACATATATTCTTTGGCTTAACTACTTCAGTTTAATTATCATAAGTAACTTCATAAGTTACCGGTATGAAGCAGACCGTAAGTAACTTAGATTGCTTCTTGTTAGTATCAGTGTTTAGGATCTCTTTTTTACTAGTGTTAAGTAATCTGTGCTTTTGTCCCCTATTCAGCTGAACTTTTTACTTACGATAACTTTATTTTTATTTATGACTATTAAATTTTTTTCTGAGTATATCTAGTGTATCTCATAAATGGACTCAGATTGGATCGAATGTACTAATGTCATCTATCAATTTCCTCCCTGATGGGAAAAAAAATTTCATGTGACTGCTAAATTGAATAATTTAGTTTTTGTAAAAGTAAATTTGAAAAATGAATATAATAATAAATGCCTTTATTTCTTGCCCAACATGAAAGAAGTAGAAAAAAAAGAGTGACAATATAACGCAACTAATTACAATAATCGGAAGGTACAAGACATCAGAAGGAGTGGTTCAGTTGGGTAACAATATTACCCCCTGTTTTTCAACTATATCCTTACATACATTAAGAACAAGCACAGTAGAAATTTATGCCTAACATACTAACTTAAACCTAATTCTGTCATATCCTACAGAGAATAATAATGAACATAGCCGAAGGGATCACAATATATAATAGATAATGGAATCGATTAGCCCTGCTACTGTCGCCTAAACACATATTTATTAATATTCGTTGCAAACATAGGCACACTTAAGGGCCTTAAGCTCTGTGGGTAAAGAATTATACATTGAATATATATTATATGAGAATGATCTCTCGTGAAAGGTCGTTTTGTGGAGTGGTGGAGATATGAGACCCCTACCCCGAACGTTGATATTATGAACATCCGTGCGAAATCTGATCTTAGCATATAGGTATGCTGGAGTTTTAAGACAAATTACTTTATGATACAGTTTCAATGATTGAACCCGCCTACGATTTGCCATGTTCAACCATCCAGTCACTGGAAGTTTATATGTAATTTTATCATACTTTCTGATCCTATAAATGTATCTTAAGCAACTGTTTTGAACTTTTTGTATTCTATCTCGGTCGCGTGCATCCAAACAAGGACCATAAACAACACACCCATAGTTAAAAACAGATAAAACGAGACTATCACATAATGTGATTTTTGTCTTCTCGCTAAGAACTGCCTTATAAGGATATAGCGTCTTCAAGTTGCAATATGCAGTACTAATTAATTTTGAGATGTGACTTTTATATCTAAAAGAGTTATCAATCAACAAACCTAAGTTTTTTGACTCCAGAGATAGAGGAATGGAGATATTATTTAGTACTAAGTTAATAGATGCTCTACACCTTTCCACATCTTTCTGCCTGCCAAACAAAATTGCTACGGATTTTAAAGGATTAATTTTTAAAGAATGATTTTTAGAAAAAATACTAATCCGTTCCAGATCACAGTTAATGAGATTTATATTGGTCTGGATATCATCAACTCCAAAGCTGCGATAAATTTGCGTATCATCCGCATACATTTGAATATTGCAAAAGTGAATACATTTGTGTAATTGACTAGTATACAGCGAAAAAAGTAAGGGTCCCAAGATAGAACCTTGAGGTATACCTCGGTTCAAGGTCAAGACAGTAGAGTAAGTGCTGCTCCCAGAAGTATATAATGTAAGGCGAACGCACTGCGTGCGATCAAAATATAGAGTATAGACTTTCAAAGTTTATTATTCTTTTTTGACTACATTTTCAAACAGGACACTATTCGATAAACCAACATTTCAGACTCAATTCCTGGTATATTTTACCGTTGTTAATAGATAAGATAACAACATTATCACCCTTTTTGACGATTCCTTTATTTTTGGCATATGCAAGGCACAATTGCACACTGTCAGTCGATGCTCCATCATCTCCGGACTTTACACGAAGTTCATGGACGCCCCGGGCTAATAACAGTTTTGTAGCTTGGTAAGAGGTTATCGTAATAATAGGACAATGTGGTCTGAGTTTCGCCGCAAAATGTACTAAATCATAAATATCGATTATGATAGCGGAAGCGCCTGATATCATAGATTCATACACGCTGCTTTGACTTAGTAAATTATCGTAAGTCGTCAACTCCTTCTGCTGCTTAAGATCCTGCATGAAAAGTAAAGGAAAATACAAGATTTTGACATGCTTTCCCTATTAGCTTTACTTAAATATTACCTTACTGGTCAACTCCTCAAATATCCTCCTGTGCCATATACTCATCTCTGCCTGTTTGCAGATTTCGTCCATAGTTTCAACACACTTGACGGGATGGTTTCCTACGGCAGTCTCCCCAGATAACATAACCCCATCGGCACCATCCAGCACAGCATTGGCAATATCCGAAACGTCAGATCTCGCTGGTCTAACCTCGTTCATCATCGATTCCAGCATTCGGGTGGCATATATAACCGGTTTCCCAGCGATATTGCATTTAGCTATGATGGATTTTTGCGCTTGAAACAGTCTTGTGATCGGTGTATGTACAGCCAAATCTCCTCTGGCCACCATTACACCATCGGCGACTTTTATGATTTCATCTATATGATTTAAAGCGCTTTTGGTTTCAATTTTTGCCACCACAAATATGTTTCTCTGATTTAGGGCTTCGCGTACAGCTTTGACTCCTGATGCGTCTCGAATGAAGGAAGCGAAAATCATGTCCACCTTATGTTTAACACCGAATTGCAAGTCCAACTTATCTTGCTCAGATACTGCTGGAAGACCTAGCTCAACCCCAGGCAGTACAACTCCTTTCCTGCTACTTAGAAGACCACCTTGGGATATTTCGCATATCACACTATTTCCTTCGATTTTTGTAGGCTTTAATATTATTTTCCCATCATTAATATAGATTCTGCCAGATTCATTTATATCAACTATCTCTGGCAAACGCTCATAACTAATATAAATTTGTTTATCTGTGCATTCATTTTTGTCACCTTCAGATACTGTTAGCTTTACTTGATTACCAGTTTTCAATTCGACTTTATTTCCAATCCCCTAGTCAAAAATGAGTGAAAAGGATCAAAGATATACATCAAGAAAAAAATAAAATATTAAGTTAGACCTACCTTTTTCAACGTGCCAGTCCTAATTTCTGGCCCTTTAGTGTCTAAGGCTATAGCCAAAGGATACATCAGTTTGGTCTCATTCTCCAGTTCTGTAACTGCTTCTCTGATCATCTTTATTCTTTGTTCGTGCTCTACATGCGAATCGTGTGACAAATTCAAACGTGCGATGTTCATTCCAGCTTTAGAAGGTCCTTAATCATTTCTTTAGTCGCTATGGGCCCTTTAAATGATATTTGGTAACATTTCAATTCTATAACTTCTAAGTATTTGCAATAGAGAAAATAAAGTAAAATACAGATTACGTTTTTATTGTTCAAATACGTGTGAAAAATATGTAGGTATATTATATAGGGTTTTCCAAAGAAATGGCTAATTGGCTTTAAAAATTTGAAGTTCACATTAATAGAATAATTAGTGGGAAGTCGCTATAAATGTTTTTGGTAAAATTGCTGTACGAATTTGGGGCAAAATACCGTACAGATATTTTACTGTTAGAAGTAACACTTCTAACTATAGAAATTTCTCCAAGGTTGTTTCATGCAGCTGGGAATATTCATAGTGAAATTTTTGAAATGTGGGTAACTTTTCCATAAGATGTTTCCATGCAATCTGGAATACTCTCAAGTAGAATTTCTAAATTAGTGATAATTTCCATAGAAGTTTTATATACGCGTTTAAAAGTAAAATTACAAAGAAAAATTCAGTATTCCTGATTTCCTTCCTAACAAAAAATCGTCGAAACTAAAATGGCCTGGTAGAGTTTATTAACTGGAATTGAATGCATAAAAGACAAACAAAATATGAAAATTTCTAATGCTTGCCCCCAACAAGTACCGCCGTATGCACTGAAGAAGCTGTTGTGATAGCAGTTCCGAAGATTAAATTTATCTGGGAAGTAATAGAGAAATATTTTGATAGCTATGTCTACCATGTAGAAAACTTATATCGAATATGGAAAGTTATTGTAGTGAAATAGGAGAACCGCCATCTTCACGTCAATTTCTATACTTGTAGAATATGTTTAACGTATTTGCTATTTTGATAATAATAATAATAATAAATTCAATAAAGTTTGGTACAATTTTTTATTCTGGAACTCACCTATACTACAAATTATTTTAGTAAGTCGGGCTCTCTTTGCATCCGTATCAACATTTAGCGATGCCAACTGCTCCAATTGGGTGGTAAATTGGGGTAGACTCTGTACTGAACCCTAGAACACGTATTGAATTTATCCGTTATATATCTATTTTTTAAATTAAACGACTTAAAGTGATAATGTAGAAGTTAAAAATATCTTACCATGTTTAGTATATTAATTATACTTCTTCAAAGTTATCTAACATTGACTGGGCAACACAGAGAGAGTTTGAGAACTATATATACCAAAGAAATCTTGATTGTGGTAATTTGTAAGTTATCAAAATTCCACATGTGGTGAATATCATAAATATGTTTTTATCAACATATTTTGGCATAACACAAACATGAAAGTTATCTGCGCACCTACTGTAATCGCAAATTAAAACCAAACTTTCGACATAGAAGTTGTTAACTTTGTTTAAGTAAAATTACACTGTTGAAAATTTTAACACTTTTTTGACTAATTTAATAGTCAGGAGAGGTCCACACTCTTTTCGTGTTATTTTGTCCGAGAACTATAGAAGTTTAAATTTGACGAGCAAAGATAGTCAAGTATTGGTCTATTGCTAAGGGTTATTTTTATACAACTGACACGTGGAATTATAAAATACTTCTAGTCACATTTTATTTGATGTAGACTAGACAAATTTTGGCAGCTGTTTTAACTAAATGAATGCGATCTATTGGGTGTTTTAACACCATTTTCTAAACACAACGTCTTTTTAATATGCAACTCCTATTTTTAAGTGCTAATAATATTTTCTCTTTAAGGACGTTTTCCTCAATTATAAATTATGGCAAAACCACTCATTCACAGTTTTGGTTTCAACTAAACGTACCAATTTTTAAAATGATTTTTTGAAAAAACCATTGTAAAATTAAGTGATGTTTATGCTATTTGATTCAAGTCTAAACTAATTGCGTAAATAGAATGTTCCCATACATCGTTAAGATGTTGAATTTTTTTTATGCCCACTGGAATTAACGTTTAATAACACAAGGTTACACTATGCAGGTCAGTCAACATTTGGTGGTTTGTTTGGATATGTTTAATACGCAGAAACAAACTCGAAAACAAGATACACGTGCATATCAGGTGGCGGTATAATGCAATACTGTATTAGAATAGTGGGGTTTCTAAATTTCTATCCGAGGAAAAATTCTGATTGGTTGACGCTTCTGAATGTTCTAGAAAAATAGTCAATCCTCATATCTGAACAAGAATTCACACGAAATTCTAGTAATTTCTGTTCTATTAAATACGCGTAGTCAACTCGTCTGGCAAAGTTTTGTAAAATCAACACTAAAATATTTGACTAGCGCAAAATTAAACGCCAAACACCGTAACATTTTCAAACACAGTGTACAGCAAAATTTAATAAAGTGAATTCTCTCGGCATTGTCTAGAAACGCCATCTTCAAGGAATTTCTGTACTCTAGCACATATTTAACGTATTACCCGTTATAGGCAGAAAACTTTGCATGTTATATGTTTAGAACATCGTGACGTAACACAATTTTGATGTAAATCTAGTACTACTTTATCTGTAGTTGTACCGACTTTGTATAAAGATAAATAGTTTACTTTAAGAAAATCGTGCTTTATGTCATATATCTAAACAAATATTTTTTTACAGTTAAGGTAATTTATTTAAATAAATATGTGTTTCTGATGTAAGGTCCCTGGGATAATAATCTAATTTCTATAGTAAATAGATGGATATCCTTACGGAAAATAAACAACTTATGAACCACCGCTTGCATAGTTTAATAAAATGGAAAATATATGTTTACCTATACGTTATATTTGGGACAATTGAACGGGTTATTTGTCTTTACTAAATAGCATCCTTTTCACGAAGAGGTAAAGTTTATAACTACAGAGGAAGTCTTGAATGTTTGTAGTTACGTCATTAACAGGTCGGTAAAGTAAAGACAAGCGTAGTTTCAAAAAATTGGAAGCATTCATATAACAAGCGAATAGAAGTATATAAATAAGTCGTGTACTTAAGCTATACGTCCATATTTTTATTAAGTATCAACAAACTAGTTGAAGTGAGATAGAATACGGTCCGAGTAATGCGTAAATAAGACCTTTCATAATGTTCACTTCAGGGCATGCAACCACGCCATTTTAACCCATTTTTACCGCTCCGTTGACATTTGACATCTGCTTTTTACTGTTTATTGACCCTTGTTTAGGTTTGAAATTTTTACTTACTTCTCTATTATTTCTTTTACCAAAAAGTTCTTTGCAGAGCTATAGTGTAAGTTAAATCGTTTAGTTTGTGGTATGTTTAGAGGTGTGAAAGAAAACATACAAGACTTAAAACATTTTTTTAGATTTACAGTTCAAGATGCCTTGGTAAACGAATTTAGTTCTTGTTGCCAAGAGTTGGTCAGACGTTTACTAGTGTATTTCGAGGAGGAAAAGCGAAATGGAAGTCCTCTAATATCCGTTTGATGCGGTCCATGAGGTAAATTGAATTGGTTATGATTAAATTAAAACTTACATACAAATTGTAGAGAGTTGTGAATGCTTTGGGCATTTCTATGGGATCATCTACAAAGCGCAAGAAGGAAGCTATATCTGCTGTTCTTCATCGAGTGCTTCAACAGCCCTGTAAAAGCCACGATTGAATGCCCAAAACATGTGATGTGTCAGAGAGAAATAAAATGGATGTTCGTAAAGTAATTTAATGCTTAAGGTTTTATGTTATTGATGAAATACTTCGAGTACATGGGCATAAAGTTTCAAGACTTCCTCTGTATCACTGCGATTTCAATGCTATCGAATTTATATGGCACATCCGAAAGGATATTATTAACCATATTGGTACGGATGGTTATGGCGATAAACAAGTATTGGGAATGTGGCAAGAAAGTTTGGGCAGCTGTACACCAGACTCCTGGCAAAATTGCATAAATCAACAGGGAAAATAATTAAAGAGTGGTACGAATGTGAAGCAAACATGACTTTGTTCTACAGTTAATTGCGGTCAGAAAGATGAGAGCGAAGACACAATTAACTATATTTTAATTTCACTATTCTTTTCTTTCAATATTGACATATTTTAATTTAATTTACTGCATATTCTAGTTTTGTATATACCATTGTATACGAAATTATGTTTGCTACATAAAATAAAAACATCATCTTTCGTTTAATTAATCATTGGTAACGTATATTAAACTAACTACTTTTATGTTGCTTGAATATTTTCTACATTTTAATTTGCAAATAGGTTTTTGATATGAGAACTACATTATTGTGGTAATACATTATTTCATTGAGAACACATTTAATAATAAGCTTAGTCTGATTACGAAAGCATTGTCAATAGAAAAGTTCACTATTTAGTATCGTATTTAGTTGCATTACTCATGATTGTTGTTAAAACGCAACGTTGACTAAAAACTGAACCAATCCTTTCAGTTATAAAAGAAAATCTATTAAAACTGCGTATAACCTCATTAAATTTGACAATTGTCATTTCGTACAGTTCATTGTAAACAATGTTGGTGTGCCGGAATTTGTTTCAGAGGCTGCATACGTCATAAGCAAATATGACGTAACTACAAACATTCATGATCTGGCCTGTAGGTGATATGCATCTATACAAAAAGTCGACGTTTACCATACGGTTCGCATAATCTGAAGTACTACGGCTGATGTTGAAACAACCTGCATAGTCCATAGGGTAAGTATTTGCTATAAAAGCCATTAATCTATAAAGGGTTAAAATAAAGGACAAGTAAATCGATATAAATATTACTAGTGGAAGTTCGAATTATTCAAGTTTGACGTTATTATACTAATCCCAACACTAGAATACCATTTAACTCCCAATATACCCGCCTTAATTGCTGGCTAAAATCAAATCAGCATTAATAAATTAAGGTTAAAATTTCCCTTCACCTATCCTTGTCTAACCCAAACACAAACGTCAACTGTCAAATTCTAAATTATCCGAGAGAAAGGTGCGGCGGTATATTTGTATAAACCCTATACGGACAGAAATATGGAACTTGTTCCCCCCAGCTTGCGTTGGCAATTAATCAAACCGCCCAACCGGTTATAGATTTTACTCGTTTTCCAAATCTAATCTAAATTCAATAAACCGCTGCGATAGATACTGACTGCCCTTATTAATATTTATACGTCTCTGCTGTTTAGTCAGGATTGGGATGGGAGGATGGAACATCTGGCCATGATTGGGTAAGGTATATCTGTGCCGGGAGCGTACAATGGATTATTGTAATCGTCCAAAGTGGTTTATTGTCATATTTTATCGGATATGATTATTTAAATAAATCGATAATACGGAATGTGTGTAACATTTGCGGATACATTATTGAATAATGTCGGTATATTTCATCCTAATATAACCAACAATAATATTTCTGAATACTGTAAGAAAATAAGGGAATTATCTGTGGTAATTAGCTCAACAAACAGGTAAAAAAATCAATATTAACATTAAGTGAAATAGTTTATTACATTTTATAATTTTATAGGCTTATCATACACTTCAGCGCAATGAGCTGTCAACAGAAAGTTCACATTTTCATCCCTATAGAGTTTCTACGGTACAGGAATTATTACCATTAAATCACGATAGACGATTGGAATATTGTCATTGGTTAATAACAATTTAAGGGACAATGACTTGCTAAACAATCATTTTTCTCGGATGGAAGCCTGGTTTTATTTAACAGACTATATCAATTTATAAAACTATTGTATCTGGTCTGCAGAAAATCCACACGAATTTCGAGAAACGCAATTGCATCCCGTAAAAAGTTGGAGTTTGGTTAGCTATGTCCAGGCAACGAATAATAGGGACAATTTTCTCTCGAGGAAACTGTAACAGCCTAACGTTTACCAACAGATGTTTGAATTGTTATTGCAGAGTTACAAGAAAAGAGCTTGAAGCAGGTTATTTTACAGCACAATAATGCTCCAGCACATACTGCTCGACAAACCTGCCAATATCTTCAACAGTTTTTTGCTGACAGGTTCGTTAGAGCACAAAGATGGCCACCAAGATCGCCCTGATCTAACCCCATTATATTACTTCATGTTCGGCTATCTAAAAAATAGGATCTATAGAAACCGCATACATACCATAGAAGAGCTGAGCGATGTAGTTTTGTCACTTAATAATTATACTAATTTTGTTATACTTTAAAGTAATAAATAAATTTAGTTAAACACCAGTTAGTACTGAATTGTAAAATCATAATTTAGTAAAGTTAAATTAATTACAGTTCATTTTTACAAGCAGAAACACCAATCCATAGTCGTTTATATAATGCGAGTTCAAATATAGGTTACGTTTTCCTTATTTATGACAAATCCGTTTACTTTCTGATGTTCCGCCACTGACTTAGTTCAAACCTTCATTACAAACACGCGGCATATACCTACACCCTGTTACTATCTATAGGAGCGGAATTGACAATCATTTGGAATCTTTGTGTATATAATATGATTTTAGTTATTGTAACAGATAAGTTTTACAATAGAAAAGAGTGTTTGCTAATAAAAAATTAAAAGCTTTCAGTTATAAAGCAAAAAAAAGAGCTATAATTAAATGTTATAGGTTACTAAAAAGTAATTTTGGCAACATTGATACACAATAACTACAAATGTCACTTTTGACAGTTGTGAAATTATTTTGTAGTGTTATTGCTTAATATTAATCCGCAGAAAGTGAGATTAGATTGCATAATATCCAAAAAAAAGTTATTTGAAAACGCTGCTTAGAATTAATTCTGAGGTTATACGCAAATTATGTTAAACACATAAAAAAAGATCAAAATCACAGTGTTTCCAACTATTATTTAATTGAATCACATATTTCCATCTTTTTTTTTCGTTTCTAGCAGCTCAATTACAGTACTGTTTCTAAATTTGGTTTGTACTCAAACGATTTTGTCAATTTTTGCATAATTAACACAGCAAAAACCGAAAAGTATGTCTTCACTTTTCAGTATGATATTGTTGTTGTGAGTCATGTTAAAATAAAAAATTCCATGAGAAAGTAAAATAAAGTAAAAGAGTATTTAAGTCACAAAATACAAAATTTTAAATAAATGTTGTAAAAATTGATTATTCTACTCATTGTCAATGTGCTATTGGAAACACAATTTATGATATGTACGAAAACAGTGAGTATATACAAAATATGTTTCAGAAGTGGTTTCTTTCACATACATTTTTCAAAAATAACATAACACATTAACATTTTTGAACAGTGTCTCTAAAGAAAAGACATTTCTATGGTTGAAACACATTGTTGTGGTAGATATTATTTGTTCTCAAAGAAAAGGGATCGGAGGATGCATACAATTGTATAAAGCGGATTGAATTAAATTTGTCTGGAAATTTGACGTACTTGGTGTACAACAACATATTGGAAACTAAATTCAGAAGTAGTAAATCAGAGAGATTGGTTTGGATAGAGAAGAAACTTGCATACTAATCGTTACTATGAATACTTTGAGCGATAATGGTCCCGATTAAATTTATTATACTCACTTGTGCTTTTTTGTTATTTTTTTTCCACTGCTATCATAATTAACGTACTTTAAATCCTGATCTTCAAAAAGAATCATCACTAATGTTAACGGTAAATGTTATTTTTAAGAGTTTGTTTATTCACCTGTCAAAAGTGTTTGACAGTTAACTAACCTAACGGTTTGTTTACGTTTTGACGATCAGAAAAATTCGTGACATCATAGCAGACTGAATCACATAGTACCTCGTCTGTTATAGTAAATGAACTATACCAATTGGTCACACACAGATTTGCCGCTGTTACAATCTGCATAAGGTCGCTCTTCATACTAAAGTAGGTTTTTATTCTCAATATTTATTTCGTTTATCTTTCATCCGATCAATCTCGACAAGAACATATAACTAGCATTACAGTAAACATAACCTAACATCCCTATAGAGTTGCAACGTTCTTCGCACACATCATGAGAAATGTAAACCAATCAACTGCTGGCCAAGTTACACCACAATCCACATATCTTGGAACGCTGGATAACAAATACTTTTTTTTTTTTCTATGTGACGCATAACATCGCATCGTCTCGCCTCGGGGCTCGGCTTGTACGTTAAACAAAAAGCCCCGCAAGTGCGCCATCCGCCTCAGCATAGGCGAGAGGAATTCCCCACAGAACCCCACCGCTTCGCGGAGGAGTACATTATTCACGTCTCGTCCCTTTGTTATCCTTCAATGTCGTGTCTGGATCTAGCGCGGGTTTTCGACGAGGACACAGACTCCACGAGTCGGTTCGGTACGCGCTAAAAATTATATTTACGTGCATGCGCGTATCGCTTGTCGTTAGGAGATGGTACATATATACAAAGGAGATCTCGGTTCTAATATACGTGACTTGTGTTTGCTTTAAATGTAGCGTTGAGTGATTGTTATGCTCTCTGTGAAACTTTTCTCTGTTGAAGGAATGCGCCGGCATTAATGTAACATGCTGCGAAATGTTTCATCGACTCTTCTGGAGTTCGAGAAAGACGGATTATATTATATGGCATGCCCCGAAGATTGGGTATTCGTATTCGTACCCTACCATGATGATTTCGAAGGAAAAATGCTGCTGTAATAGATGACTACATAGCGGCAAAGTGTGCTATAGTTCATTTACGAAAATAAACAACTGTGTTGCGAATTTTTCTTTGTCATGATAACGTAAACAAACCGTTAGGTTATTTAACTGTCAAACACTATTATTGATAGGTGAATAAACAAACTCTTCAAAATAACATTTACCGGTAATATTAGTGATGATTCCTTTTGAAAATTGGAAAGGTTTAAGGTATGTTATAATGATAGTAGGAGTGGAAAAATAAGAAAAAGGCATAAGTGAGTACAATAAATTTAATCAGAATCATTATCGTTTAAGGTAGGCATTCACAATAATTATTAGTATGAAAATTTCTTCTCTATCCAAACCAATCGCTCTGTTTCACTACTTCTAGGTTTCGTTTCCAGTATGTTGTATGTACGCTAAGTACTACGTCATATTTCCAGACTAATTTAATTCAATGCTGCTTTACATAATTGTATGCATCCCACCGATCTGCTATCATTTCACAACAAACTTCCTTTCTTTGGATAGCATAATATTCAGGTAAGACTGTATACAACGATGTACGGAGAGATTCAAAATGATTGTCGTAAGAAAAAAACTGTTTTCCGGAAAAATTTATCTAATAACTTATACAAATTAAGAGGCGAAGTTAGCTACATACAAAGTTCTTACATTAAATGAATTTTCTTGACATTAGCGACATTGGCGTGCGTGTTTAGTATCTTCGATTATTATCTTATAATTTTTTAATCAAACCGTTATAGTTAAATCTAATATCACCAACAATAGTATTTCTGAATACTGTAAGAAAATAAGGAATTATCTGTGGTAATTAACTCAACAAACAGGCAAAAAGATCAATATTAAACATTTAAGTGAACAGACTTTATTACATTTAAATAAATTTATAGGCTTTCATAAACACTTCAAGCGCAATGAGCTGTCAAAAGAAAGTTTACATGTTCATCCCTATAAAGTTCTACGATACAGGAATTATTACCATTAGATCACGATAGGGCATTGGAATATGTCATTGGTTATAATACAATTTAAGGGGACAATGACTTGCTAAACAAATCATTTTTCTCGGATGAAGCCTGGTGTATCTAACAGTTTACATCAATTTACAAAAACTATTGTATCTGGCTTGCAGAAAATCCACACGAATTTCGAGAAACGCAATTGCATCCCGTAAAAGTTGGAGTTTGGTTAGCTATGTCAGAACGAATAATAGGGACAATTTTCTTCGAGGAAAACTGTACAGCCCAACGTTACCAACGATGTTTGGAATGGTTATTGGCAGAGTTACAAGAAATGAGCTTGAAGCAGGGTTATTTTCAGCACGATAATGCTCCAAAGCACATACTGCTCGACAAACCTGCCAATATCTTCAACACGTTTTTTGCTGACAGGTTCGTTAGAGCACAACAGATGGCACAACAAGATCGCCTGATATAACCCCATTAGATTACTTCATGTCGGCTATCTAAAAAATAAGATCTATCAGAAACCGCATACATACCATAGAAGAACTGAGAGATGCAGTGTAGGCACTCTGAATAATAAATACTAATTGTATGTATAATTTAAAGTAATAAATAAATTTAGTAAACACCAGTTAGTACTGAATTGGTAAAATCATAATTTAGTAAAGTTAAATTAAATCAAGTTCATTTTTAAAAGCAGAAAACCCAATCCATAGTCGTTTATTATAAGCAGTTCAAATAAGGTTAGGTTTCCTTATTTATGAACAGATCCGTTTACTTTCTTATGTTCCAACAACTGACTTGTTCAAACCTTCATTACAAACAGCGCATCATCACCTACAACCCTGTT